>PVJX010027955.1:0-24347 GCA_004027295.1 Dolichotis patagonum
CCATTGAACATTTTCTGTTATTCGGTTCAGAAAGCCCTGTAATTCTTTCACTCTATGCATGGCTTTATACTATTGTGTTATGTTTGATATTATTGTATTTGAAACTATGCTCAACTATAGCAGAGTAAGAGATATAGTGTTAGCTACTGTTGATGTCCAGTTGACTTAATGTAAAGTACTGTGTTGCCTATGTTGTCCTGTTCTGATCTGCTCTGTACTGCACCCTTTTGTTTTATTGTCTTTCAAATTAAAAAAAAAAGTGTTTGGCCTCAAGATGCCTTCATATACTTAGAACTTATTGAAGACCCCAGAAGCATTCACATGGGCTATACCTACCAATAATATCATCTAGGAAATTAAAATGGGGAAGATATTATAAGTACTTAAATTAATTAAAAATAATTAAATCATTACATATGAACATACATATCTTAAAGAAAATGCATTTATTTTTCAAAACAAAAAATTCAGTGAGAAATGTGGTATTCTTTTATGTTTTTGTTTTCTTTTTGTCTTTAATGTTTGCCTTAATTGAAATGGGTAGATTCTTATATCTATCCACTTCTGGATTAAATCTATCACAATGTTGCATGTCATGCAGACTCCTGTACAACTGTGGGGCGGTGCGGGTAAAAGAGACAAATAATGGCTTAGTATGACTGTGGAAATACTTTTGATTCACAGTCATATTAACAAATGATTCACTCCGTGGATCATCTGTTGAGGTTCCTGGCAGAGAAATTAGCTCAAAAGAAATTGTACTCTGGGAAACAGAGTTTTGAACGTAGGTGAAGCTTATAAGCTAGTATGGAATTAGCGACAACTCTGCAAGATTGCTGAGAAATTGGTCCTTGGAGCTGAGCATTACTGAGTTGGGTGTGGCACTGAGGGGTGACAATTGCCCAGGTAGCAACTTACATTAGGAACCAGGTAGCTGTTGTGTGCAAAACCCCCACCATGGGAGACTCATTTTCAGGGTCCCTAAACCACTTCTTTGAAAGCTGGTCAATGGAGCAAGCAGAGCACAAACTGGGCGGAGCCTGCAGGGGATTTCAGGTGAGCCATTTGGGGTTTACAGCAGCAGAGCAAGAGGGGTTCCAAAGGTTCCTGAACCCCGCTCTGGGGATCTCCCCATGCACGCCTTCCACACTTTTTACAAGCAGCAGAACTCCGCTTACAAAAGAATCCAACACAAAACCCTAATACATAGAGCTCAGAGTAGCGAGTTGTCTGAAGTAGCAGAGTCCCGGTGGCTTGGTTTCGTCTTCCTCTTGTCTCCACACAGACCCAGGCACCATGGCCACAGACTCCTGGATTTCTAGAAATGGTGGGAGAAAAGCCACCGATCTCACTGCAAACAGCAGAATCTCGATAAACACCCTGAGCACCAGGTCCCTCTCCTGGCTCATCTGGGGTAGGGGGAGAAAACACCCTCATAATTAAAACCTCTGATTAGGCCTGTGGCTGTAGAATAGATGTCAGGGAGGGGGAGAGAGAGGGGAAAGTAGTATAGTAATATGAATGTGAGGATTGGGGGTGTGGGTCAGACTTTGAGTCTTGAGTCTAGAGTTGGCCATCGGCCATATGAGCATGTTAGTAAGGAGTGAAGGGCTAATATATTAACTGAGCACATATGATCTGCCAGGTGTTCTGTCAAGCACTTTCCAAGAATAATCTTCTTTCATCCTAGTACTTTGTTACCTTCCACATCTTGCAGAAACAGGGAACTCAAGTAACTGGAGCAAAGAGCGCAGGTCTTGGTAGAGTCAGGCTTTCTGAAATTCCCCATGTAAAGACGAGTCACATAAAGTCAGTCATCCAAGCAATGCTTTCAAAATAAAGTGGTCACTGGGGTGGTAAATATCAGTGCCTTATTCACTGGGCATTCTCCTTCTTTGCTTGCTAACAACTCCAGTTTTATTCAGGTATCTGATAGCCATCACTGGGGTTTGGCTCTTTCCCTAGATCTAGTGGTTGATCTTTTCTGGTATAGATTCACCAGGATGATTCTATGCTTTTAACAAAAATGGGTCCATGAAGTAGTTCTGGCCAGTGAGGCTACAGGAGGTTTTCCGGGAAACTATTATAGGCATCTTCCAATAGAGATACACAGAAAGGACAACCCCTCTTCTGACCCTGATGTCGTCAGAACTCCCTGTGAAACATGGATATGAGGTCACTGTCCTAGGAGCATGCAGACAGCTGACCTGGAAGCTACAGCAGCCTAGGATTTTGTGGCTGAGCTGCCAAATTAACAAACCCTGGAATGGTCCTCTCTCGGTGAGCGACAATGTACTTTTCTTGTATTAGAAATGTATTAGGCTATTTTTGAGTCTCTCATTACTTGCAGCCCAAAGTATTGTAAATCATTACTTACAATGCCCTATCTACTTAGAACGGTAAGCTGATCAAGTAATACCTCAGAATGTATAGTTGTTTTGCTTTAGAAAAGCTTCTCCCACAGAATATAAACCCAGTCAAGCCTTCTTTCCTGGCTTGGTTGTACCTGTTGAAAATGAAGTTCTGTTTGGAGAACAATGTTATGAGGATACATGATCCAGCTGCAAGTAGTCACTTATTTAGGTTACCATTTATTTCCCATTATAGGTGACAATTGCCAATATGTAGTTTTGGTATTTCTACTCCAGAAATCTGGGTCTATCATACAAATAAAGTATGGCATTTTATCATATGTCCCATAAATGTTGACTAATTCTCACTTTGTCTGTTTTATGAGACTGAAATGAAAATAAACCTCTTTAATGTCTAAAAAAGTTTTCCATGTCTAATAGTCCTGATGTAACTGCAAATCATTGCCCATTTATTTGAGATAACAGGAGTGCTAATTATTTCTTACACTGTTGAGTACAAAATAAAATGGTCGAATAATAAATATGAAAATACTTTGAAAAATGATTTTAAACTCCTTTACCCATTATTTTATTTGGGGGAGCTTCTGAGTCCAGGGCATTCACACTGAGCTACATCCCTTTGCCGTTTTTAATTTTTTATCTTGGGACGGGTCTCCCTAAGTCATTAAGTTGTCCAGAGCAGGCTTGAATTTGTGGTCATTTCTGCCTCAGCCTCTCAGAGTGCTAGGATTACAGTATGCATTCCTACATTCAGCTTTTCTTTTTTATTTTGAGACAGGGCCTCATTATATAATTCAGGCTGGCCTTGAACTTACTACTATACAGCTCAGACCAGTTTTGAACTCAGGGGGATTCTCCTGCCTCAGCCTCTCCAGTGCTGGGTTTACAGGACTGTGCCGCCATGCCCAGATCATTCAGCTTCTTCTGTCTGTCTTTTGGGGCTTATTTTATTCTCTTTCAGATAGAGGAACTGAGTATAAATCTAAAGCAGACCACTCAGTCTTTCAACCAATAGAAGAGTCCTGTGCTGAGATTAAACCTAAGCCTCTCTGAGCATGGGTCCTCAACCCATGAAACTCTTCCACATGCTATTACCCCTCTCCTTGCCATCACCCACGACCACCTTTCTACATAAACAGTAATAAATAGCATGCCACTCAACAGGTGACAGAAACGGGGGATGGGAATAAAGACCTCTGCACACCGCAACACTGTAATCTGCGGTCCAAATTCTCTAATCATAGTCAAGTCCTATCTGAAGCAATCAAACAAAAAGCCTGGGTCAATGAATTATTTTTAAAATTAGGCCATAAAATGAAACACTTCTGTAGTAACCACGGCTACCATCACTTGTTCCTTTCGTGGCTGCTTCTGGCACCCATGCATATTCACGGCAGTCCTATCCTGTCTAGTGTGGAGCATCGTTTGGGTGGTCATAAGAGCATAGTGGGGAGGAAACATTCCTGTCACCTGGTGACACTACTCATTGTGTAATGTGGTATGTGACTCACCAGGTGTGAGCAAACCAGTGTTGCCAGTCACACAAAAGTCTAGAGCATACAGTTACCTGCAGTACTTGATGACAGCGGTGCTAAGTGAGCGTTAGTGGCTGTTTTACTGATTGAACTGTACTCTATCACTGTTTGTGAGTGCATTCCTTCTATGTCATAAAAACCAGTTTACCTCAAAGCAGTCTGCTGTGTGATGCTGGCGACAGCCTGATCCATCCTGTGTTTACAGCAGGTCTTGATTGCATCAGGAGGCCACTTTCAGTGACTGGCCTAACAGCATCCAGCCCTGCACACAGTCACCTTCGGGGACGCTTGCCTGGCACCGATGCATGTCCAGATGTCCCCCTCTCCATGCCATGCTTGGCTCTGCAGCCTCATACCGAGCCTCAGTCCCTGTGTGCTCAGAGCCCAATGGTATGAGGATGGCGTTCTTGGAACCCAGCTCTTATTTTAAAAACCCATCCTTTACAAAACCCCTTTCAGTACAAAAGTGTAGACACAGCTTGTTTTCCTCATTAGCTGAAGAAATAATGCCAATAAATCTTCTGAACTAGTTCTTCTGCAGTGAAGGGCGTGAAGATGCCCAGGCCCTGTGAAAGGGCAACATTTATACCCTTTGTGTAGAAAAAAATATGAAAAGATATCTCAGGATTCCACGGTTCCCTCAGGTTGGCTCATGTGCAATAGTTCCAAGGCTACCATCAGCCGGCTGTGCCCACCTTTCCACACCTACCAGGTTCTCTCCTGACACTTATTCAGGGCTGTCTGCCTGCCTCGCTTCCCGACCTCTATTCAGAAAGCGCCTAGCCTCGTGCAGAGGCCTCTTGTCCTTGACGTCTGCATCAAAGAGCGCGACCCCATCCATTGCGCCAACACACACACACTCACGGCCACGCGCTAAACTTTGCTTTTACTCGGAAATACTTCAGCTCTGAAAAGTTTCAGCATTGTAATCTCCCCCTCCACTGATTTCGCAACCTTTTATTTTCTACTTTGTTCATGTCTCTGGGGGCAGCTGGTGTTAAAAAACAAAAAAGGACAAGTATTAGCAGCAGAGATAAATGACGTTAAGTATTGGCGCTGCCATTTGCTGGCTGTGTGACCTCAGACTACTTAGTGTTTCTGAGCCTTATATTCCCTGTGTGGAACAGAGGGATTGTAGCACCTCTTTTTGCAGGATTGTGCTATGGGTTCTATGGGACCAAAAGCTCCCGGCAACACAGCGGATGCTCAGTGAAGCTCATTCTCCTCTCCCCTGCATTTCCTCTCACACCTAATAACTCTCTTCTTGGATTTCAAGCAGGAAGCTAGTCTTTCCTGTCTCTCCTCTCCCTCTGGGCCTCAGGCTTAGTCACTTCATCCGTCTGATATCTCATCACTTGCTTTAGGTCGGCAGCAACGTGACTACAGCACAGTGCTTCCGTGGTTCACTGTCACTCTCCAGCTGCCAAAAGCATTTAGCTTGGCCAGAGTTAATTTTTATATGTGATACTTTTGTGTGTAATGTGATATTTGATACCTTTTAAAAAACATTTTCTTTTCACATTCTTTTGCATATAGATGTCCAGTTGTCCTAGGATCATTTGCTAAAGATTATTTCTTCTCCCACTGAATTGTTTTGGCACTCATGGAAATTCAATTAACCATAAAAGTAAAGACTTACTTCTAGAGTCTTAACTCAGTTCTATTAATCTACGTGTCCATATCACATTGTCTTGGTTACTGGAAACTTGTTATAAGTTTTGAAATTGAGTCTTCCAATTTTGTTCTTCCTTTTCAAGATTGTTTTTGTTATTCTGCATCCTTTCAATTGTCACAAGAATTTCAGGATCACCTTGTCTATTTCTGCAGCAAAGACAGCTATAATTTTGATAGAGATCACATTGAATTTGTAGGTCAATTTGGGCAGTGTTGGTATACTAACAATATTACATTTTCCAATCCACAAATGTGCAGTATATTTCCATTTATTTAGGTCTTCTTTTATTTCCTTTGATGTGATTTATACTTTTCAGCTTATAAGTTTTGCACTTCCCTTGGTTTTCTCCTAGATGTTTCATTTATTTTAATACTTTAAAATGAAATTGTTTCCTTAATTTCATTTTTGGATTGCTTATTAGTGATGTTTTTGAATATTGATCATATATCATGCAACTTTATAGAAATTATTTGACAGTTTTTAATGGATTACTTAGTATTTTCTATGTGTAAAATAGTTTCATCTGTCCTTACAGAGTTTTAAGTCTTTCTTTCCAACCTACATGCCTTTGTTTATTTTCTATTCCAATTGTTCCTGCTACAAGCTCCAGTGTAATGTTGAATCCTTATAACATTCTTGTTTTTTAAAAACTCAACCAAGAAAGAATCCAGTGATTCACCATTAAGTACAATGCTAGCCATGGACTTTTCAAAGGTGTTTTTTATTGGATTGAAGGAGTTGTTTAGTGTTTTTATCAAGAAAGTTTAATTTTGTTAAATTTCTTAATTGAGATAATCATGTGGTTTTTCTTTTTTGCTCTATTAGTATGATATATGACTGATTAGCAGATGCTAACCCAGTCTTGCATTCTTGGGATAAATCTCCCTTGATTATGGTTTCATAGGGTGTTGGATTCCATTTCTAGTATTTTGTTGAGAATTCTTAATCTATGTTATAAGGAATGATGATGTGGGTTACCTGTCTTGTGACGTCATTATTTGACTTTGGTATCAGAGTAATGCTAACTTCATAGGATAAGCTGGGAGTGTTATTTTCCCCTTTATTTGTTTTGGGAGTGTTTGCGAAGTATTGGTGTCTTACTATTTACACTTAGGTAAAATGATGTAGCAAAGGGTATATATAACACCAAAGATACCAAAATGCTTTTTGGGTCAGATTAAAACCTTCTTAGGTCCATTCTTTGGAATGTCATACAATTCCTCTTTATGTTTCTCCATAGCCATCACCAACTTAATCACCTATGCAAGACAACCCACAAACTTGCTTTAGAGACTTGCTTTTATCCTGGCCTAATCACATGGTGATCCAAACATATTTGAAGGCAGTTTTTCTTCATACCTGAATCAGTTCAGAATAGGATCACCGGTGAACAGCAAGGGCTCAAGATAACAGCGGATCTCAGTGTGATAGCAGCTTATTTCTCCCTCATTTGAAAGTCAGGATGCAGATAGGAGGCTCAGGAGTAATATAGTGGCTCTAATTTATTAAACCTTCTGGAACCCTGGCTCCTTTTAGCTCTCTACTCTGCTATCTCAGTTTTAGCTCTTATTCTCCTGGTCCCAAAATGATGTAGTGCGCAGGAAATAATTTAAGTCGAAAAAGAAGCACACATAGTGTATGCCTCAGCTCTCCTTTATTGGAACTTTGTGTGACACTTCTGATTCTGCGTCAAAGACCAGGATGTACTGACGTGGTCTCACTTAGCTACAAGGGAAGCCAGCAAACATGGTCTTCATTCTGATTCAACATGGGCTCACTAGAGTGCGTTTTTATTATCGGAAAAGAAGAGATACGAAAGAGTGCTGGGAATACAGATGTGCACAGCCACACCTCGCTCATAACTGGTCTTCTAAACTCCAGTTTCTTCCATTCAGGAAGTGTTCTGTTATATATTTTCAAAAGTCAAGTGTGGCCATTCAATGTTATAATGGATTTCCAACTGCTTTTGAAAAATTCAAGCCCTTAAATGTGGTTTTTTAGTCCCTCCCTGAGCTAGTTTTAGTTCACCTCTCCAAGTTTAGTTTATGTCTTCTCCCTCTCTCCTGGAACTTTTTGCTCAAACCACACTTAAATCCTGGTTTTCCTTAAATAGGCCAAATGCATTTATGTCTTAGTAACTGGTAGATTAGTAGTAGACTGATTACCCTTTCTGCTTACAATGTGACTCGGTTCTTTCCATCAACTGATGAAATCTTTCCATCAAAGTGATTTGCTTTGGCCAATGGAATGTAAGTTAAGTAACTGCACATGGGTTCTGACTGAGGCCTAGTGAGGCCCTGTGTGTTTCTGCTGTATCTTGGACCTCCAGCTCTGTTATTAGAGCAAGCCTGAGCTAGCCTTGTGGACCATAAGAAACTAAGGGCAGTGCTGAGTCACTCTAGCCAAGGCTAATTCTGATCATGAGCCCTCAGCTGACCCATACTCGGACCTCAGATTTGTAAGCCAGCCTTTTCCAAGTCAGCCTCGCCAGACTCAGGTCAGCAGGGTGGCCTGGCTGACACAGACTCATGAGACATAATCAACGGTTGCTGTACGAAGCCACTAAGCTTGAGGTGGCTTGTTTTGCTGCTTTCCTTGTACTGCTAGGTCAAGGACACAGTGATTCTGCAGGTACTATTCCTTGGTCTTGAAATGCCTTTCTACTTTTCTTTAGTAAATTCCTAAACCTCATCTACCTACCAAGACCAAGATCAGATGTGACCTTAACTGGGAAAGCTTCTTGTCCCTACATTGGCAGATCCAATCACTTCTTTTGATGAATGTCACACGTTTATCATGGCGTGGAACATACAGTTCCTCATTTACACAGGCGTGTCTCCTCAAGTCTTAGCTAACTGTTACCGTATGATGATGTGCACCTAAAATATTTGTTGTAAGAATGAAAAGGCACATATTAGGCTAATAAATATATATGATCTTTTCTCTTTTATGTTCTTTCTCTTCCAAACTATAAATATAATTTCTCACATGCATTGGTCCTTCTGTGGTGGAGCCCCCATCTCAGTCCTTGATTACATATTGGCTATTGTGTTTATACTTCTTTTTCTCTTCTTCCTTAGTCCACCTTATATGGCTATATAACAGACTGGGTAATTTATAATGAACAGAAATTTACTTGACTGATGGTTCTAGAGGTCAACAAGTCCAAGATCAAGGGGTTGAATTTGGTGAAGGCCTTAATGCTACATTATAGTACAGTACAAAATATCACATGGGCATGGGTCAGCAAGAGAGGGCTGAACCTGCTTTTATAACAAACTCACTGTTGAGATGATGATCCCATTCCAACAGTAATGGCATTAATCCATAAGAGTAGAGCCCTCTTGGCCTAGCCATCTGTCTCTACGTGGTCTTACCTCTCAACACAGTTTCACTGAGAGTTAAATTTCCAACCATAGCACCATCTCCTGTGTGGTTTGTAAGTCTATGTGGTGTCATAGTTTCCTTGACTAGAAATTTCCCACATTGGGAAATGTTACCTCTTGAAATTTTGAAATTCTTAAAGTTTCTTAATCGTTCAGTTTGATTTACAGTTACATTCACTACTACCACTGTAAGTAGACTGAAAGTAGTTAACTGTCAACTTTTAAGGTACTACCATCAGTTTCCTGAAAAATCATTAAAGTCACTCTGTTTGATCGCTCGTCTTATTCATCTGGCTAATTTCCTCTTTCCAAGAGAGAGTGGAGATGGCTGAGAAAATTGTCCCAACTTTTGGCAGGGACATGCAACTTGTGACCTATGGTTTTCAGCTCTTAAGAGTTCACCCCATTCACTCAGGGCTTCATTTGTCACGAGCCAGTTGGACATGGCTCAATTGTCAGTCCGTAGTGCAATGTGGTAAAACATTTGACAGAAAGGACCTGCAGAAGGGCACAAAATGATCCTTCTGATTGCTGCTGCATTCTGGGAAGGAGCCTGGGTGGAGACCACAGTCTTCCATGGGTGAGGAGGCTTGATGGGCTGTAACCATCTGTAGGTTAATATAATACCTAATGCAGTGCAAATGCTATGGAAATAGTTCTCATACTGCGTTGTTTGGGGGAATGGTGGCAAGAAAAGAAGTCTGTACATTCAATAAAAACAAACTTTTTGGGGGGGAATATTTTCCATTTGTAACTGGTCATACCTGTGGATATAGAGGTTGAGGATGGAAAGCTACTTTCTATCCTGTCCTATGTCTTATTGTGGTCAGAGATGCTTCACGAAATTTATATTGAACACAGTATATTTTGTTGTCTTAGAGAAGGAAATCTCCTGTGTGTCAAGAACTGTGTGTCATGTGCCCCTTTTTCAGGTCTGACTTCATCAGAAAGGTTTGTGGTCTGTCACACAAGTCAGTTGCTTCTGATGTTAAAGTTAGCAATCATTTGCATAGTAATACAGTAGCAACAACTTTTAATGCCTTTCATCAAACCAGACTGTAGACACTAATCAGCTGTATTTCATTTATTCCAGTGGGGCTCAGTAAGTTATGGTGCCTGCTTTATAGATACTGAAACAGAGACAGGAGATTGGTGACTTTTGCCTAAGGCTACAGAGGGAGACACCAAAATTGGAGTTATAACTCTTGCGCCCTGTCCACAAGACCTCTCTGGACTTATAGGGCAGAACTTTAAAAATAATATCAACGGGCACAGACAATCCAATGAAAAAGTCCTGCCACATCAGCCCATTGTATTTTGCATGATAGACTGAAATAAAAATCCCTAAGCATTAAATATTTAAGAAAAAAAAAGTAAAGAAAATGATAAACAACTCAAGTTCCTGGAATTCACACATTATGACCTAATTCTCGCTAAACGGCTGAGATTTTAAAACAAATTCAGCTCTCACCTCCCTGGTATGGTGTACTGCACCAGGCAAGAGAAGCCAGCAGGAAGGAAGCAGAAAGCTTCCTGCTTAAGTACCCAGCTTAACCCTCAGGAGGTTAACGGGGCCTTGTTACCAGGTGATGAATGGACCATGGTATCTAAAAGTGGTGTCTCAATGGCAGTTCCAAGAGTATGAATGTTTTGCTACAAACTACTCTGCTTTTGAAAATTCTAGATACAGAATCTCAGAATGGGATGGAAACTTTGCCTTTGAACTCTAAATGGGGTAGCTATCTTGGATTGACCCCAACACTCAGATAGTTTACATGCCTACTGATCTAACCACTGACAGGATTTTGTGTTCTCAATGGCATTCTAGCCTTCAAATTCTAAAAGAAGCTTTCAGTATGTGACTTTTACAAAGGTGAAATCAATTGCATTTCATTTTGGGGAAGTTCAACCAAGTTCTACAGGCTTCAAAATGGTATTGACAGAAGTGAGTTAAATTTCTGCCCTAAAACACATGAAGTTCATCTGATTGTGATGCAGTGATTGTGATTTGCAAAACAGGTTTACTTGTACTGTACCTATCTTGTTGACCGTTTTTCCTAAACATGTAATAATTTTTTTTAAAATGGCTTCATTCAAAAATTTACTTTGAGAAGCCAAGAGAATGAAGCATGCCATAATGTCTATGAGACCAAACATAAGATGCATGTACAGTTCTGGTATCTGACCACATTGATCTTGTAACCCAATGAGTAAGCAAATATAGCTTCACTTTGGCAAGTTATCAGGGAAGCAGTAGTGGGGTGCAGTGGATCAAAGATGGTCATGAGTTCTTTTGAGAGATAGAGTCTTTTTTTTGCCTTTGAATTTGGCCAGAGCCAAATTCACTTCGATCCAAAGAGACTAACCTAGAGGCTATATGACTTTTGAAGTTGGGTCATAGAAGTTCTTCTGGGCCCATTGGGTTTCTTGGCTCTCTTGTTCTTGGGATGCTTCTTCTCAGACTCCGCTGCCATGCTGCAAGAAGCCTGAGTACAAGAGAAGTCAAGCCTTGCTGAGCCCCTTGCCATGTGCGGGAGCCACTTTGAATGTCAGTCCAGTGGAAGCCCCAGTTGACAGAAGCCTTTCCAGAAGCTTCACCAACTACAGAGAAGAAAAGCCAGCCATTTAACCCACAGCACCATGGGGAAACAAATTGATGTCCTAAGGCACTGAGTTTTGGGGTGTTTTGTTACATAACTATAGATAAAGCAGGAGAAGAAGGAAGAATAACACTTAGAAATGGGTATAAATCACCAAAATGTGCAGATTCTAACTTCATCCTCTATGGGCATGTGTTTCCTCACTTGAATCCCTTAGAAGATAATGAATAACTATTCATGATTCCTTCTATAGACTCTATCCTCACCCAAAATACATATTTATTTGTGATAGACTGATGTGATATTTGGAAGCAGAGTTCTAGGAGGTGATTAGGTCATAAAGATGGCTCTCGCTCAAATACAGATATTCCTCATGGAAACGACCCACCTGTTTCATGGCTGTTCAGACTTAAAACAGAGGAGTGATGTTTGAACTTACATGGGGCAAAATTCTTGGAATTTCAGCCTGTCTTTTTTTGTACTGCTCTGTAAATCTTGCTTATGGAGCTTCAGTGTCTTCTTTGTGCAGTACACCTTGTTTATACAGTACTATATTTTTTGCTGGTTGTACTGTATAGTACAGTACTATAGTGTTATGCTGTTATACGTTGCAGTACTGCATGTAAATACAAGCAAAGTCATCAAGTTAGAGTTTCCTTTGACCATTTCTTTGTTCTGAATACCGTAATTGCATATTCTATACAATTCCTCATGTAGAGACCCATTTAATGACCTAGTCACCAGAATGGAACCTGGTCGTTCCAAGAGAAATGTCCGTATGATTAGTGTTCCCACGAAAGAGACTCCAGAGAACTCCCCTGCCCTGTGGGCATGTGAAGACACGTAAAAAAGCGGCCAGTGGACCTGGAAAGAGCCCACACCAGACACTGAGTCTGCAGGTACCCTGATCATGGACTTCCCAGCTTTGAGAACTGCCAGAACTCTCATAATGGTGTTGTTTATGCCGCTATAGCAGCCCAAGCGGACTAGGACAGCTCCTCTCCCCAACTCTGCTTACGTTTGCTTCCGATCTGGAATCCCCCTCCAGCTTTTGTGCCTTCTTATATCTCACAGGCTGCCTCAGGTATGATTTGGGTTCCACTCACCCTAGACCTTCACCCTCTGTGATCTGCTCAAGTCTCATCAAGACCACTCTATGATTACTTTCTTAAAAGAACACCTACAGTGAAGTGTAACTGACATTAAATAAATTATACACATTTAATGTGTACAGTTCGATAAATTTTGCCCCATGTATGTACTTGTGAAACCATCACCACTGCAGGATAATGAACATATCCATTGCCCCTAAAAGTTTCCTTATACCCGATTATAATTTCATCTTTATATGTGTTCCTCCATCTCCACTCCTGTAATCGCTAATGGGTTTTCTATCACTATAAATTAGTCTGGATTTTCTAGAGAATCACATAAATGGTATTACACAGTATATAACTTACTCCACTGGCTTCTTTCACTTGGTTTAATTATTTCCAAATTTGTCCGTGTTTGACTGATCATACACACACACACACACACACACACACATATGCACACACACACACTTGCACAATATACTTTCCTGAGTTGAATGGAAACATCAAAATTTGTTCTCCATTCATCTATTGGTGGTCATTTGGGTTATTTCCAGTTTGGAGCTTTAAAAGATCATGTTGTTATAAACATTTATGTGCAAGTCTTCAGATGATTATATGTTTTAGATTTTCTGCGACAAAAATCTAGGAGTGGAATGGCTGAATCATACTGTGAGGTCTATGTTTAACTTTGTGAGAAATTATCAACTCCTTTGCCAACACGGTTGTGCATTTTACATATAACCAGCATGGTAGGAGAGTTCCAGTTCTTCTGCATTGTTAACAACTCTTGTTATGGTCAGTCTTTGAAAATTTACCCACTATGATAGGTAGGAAGTGGTTATCTGGTTATGGTTTTAATGTTCATTTCACTACTGATGAATGATACTGAGTATCTTTTCATGTGCTTACTTGACATCAGAATAACCTGGTGAAGTATCTGTTCTGATCTTCCATCCATGGGGGAGGGGGTGTTTCCCTAGTGAGCTTTGAGATTTATTACTAGGTATTGAGAGTTTGCCTGTTATATACAGTAGCTCCTCTTTATCTAGGATTTCACTTTCCATGGTTTCTGTTACCTGGGTTCAACTGAAGTCCAAACATATTAAATGGAAAATGCCAGGAGTAAAGAATGAGGAGTTTTAAATTGTGTGCCATGCTAGTAGCATGATGACATCTCCTGCTATCCTGCACCATCTTGCCCAGGCCATGCATATCCCTTTGTCCAGTACCTCTGCACAAGACCCACTCACTAGTTATTTAGTGGCCATCTGGTGATTAGGTCTACTGTTGCAGAATCTCAGTGCTTGTGTTCATGTCACCCTCACTTTACTCTCTAACGGCCCCAAAGCACAAGAGCAGTGATGCTGACAATCTAGTCTGCAAGAGAGGCCATAAAGTGCTTCTTTGCCTGGTGTTGTGGTGAAGCCTGTAACCCTAGCTATTCAAGAGGCTGAGGGAAGAAGATCCCAGGTTCAAGGCCAACCTAAGCAACTTAAGTGAGATCCTATTCAAAATAACATGTTCTAAAAGGGCTGGGGGCATAGTTCAGCACTGTAACACCTGCTCAGCATGTGCAAGGTCCTGGGTTTCACCTTCAATTATATATATATAGTTTCTTTAAGGGAAAAAAGAGAAACTCCTTGGCTTAATAAGAAAAGAAAAAAAAATATGGAGAGGTTGGTAAGAGCTGCAGTAAGAACACGTCTTCCGTGTCTGAAATTGTGAAAAAAAGAGCACAAATTCATGCTAGCTTTGCTGCCACACCTCAAATTGCAAAAGGTGCGGTCACAGCACCGGAGAAGTGCTTGTCAAGCCGGGGAAGCCTTGAATTACAGGTTCCGCGCTATCCGCAGTTTCAGGCGGCCTCCGGGAGTCCTGGAACCTGTCCATCGGCACAAGGGGAGCGACCTTGCGTCCCAGAGACACCCTGTGAGTGTTACCTCCCAGTCTGTGGCTGATTTTCAAAATCAGGTGTCTTGGGAAGACCAAGTTTTTAGTGAAAAAAGTCTACTTTAAAATTAGTTCTTAATCTGTAATACCCATTAAGTGACTATTTTAAATTAGAAATTTGGGATCAACAAATTTGCTTTAAAACAGAGGTATCATATACAAGTTGGGGCTTTTGCCTAGGTACCCCATTGTATCACCTGAGGGCCACATAAAACCCTGGCTGTTGAACTTCTGGTTGGAACAACTTAATTAACAGTGATTCCTAGGGAAAACAGGCCAAGATGTGAGGTCCACTCTGCAGTGGCCTCAGTAAGTGGAATCTTCCTAGGACTATCTTGTCTAAATTTAGATTTATTTTAAATTAATTTTTAAATTGATTTTCTTTAACATGAGTATGGTAAATTTAAGGCAGAAATTCAATGAGATACTGTGTACCCAATTACTACTTTATGCAAGTAGCCTCCTGTATAAAATCACATTTATAAATTCCCAGGTTATAGAGACCCCAAAAGGTAAGTTATACAGAAATTTAATTAAATTAAAAGGCATAATTTTATTAAGGTTTTTCAATTAGAAGTTGTTAAAATAAAATCTTAAAGTTTTTAAAATTGAAAAAGCATAATTTTATAAAGGAAGTTATTTCCTATTATCTTCATAATTTTATTTTGGACCTGAAAATGCTCTATATAAATAAGACTTTAAAATAATCATAAATAAGTACTAGGAAACTACACGTTATTTTTTTTTCCAGTTTAATGTATTAGTTTGTTCTTTTATGGAGTGAGATGCATCAGAGAAACCTTTTCCTAATCTAAGATCAGAGCAATATTCTCCAGTTTACCTCTAGAAGTTTCACGTTTCCTATTTAGTCACTGTAGTTTATATAAAGTTACTTTGGGTATATAGTGTGAGATATGGCTCAAATAATTTTTAAAATGTTTGTTATGGTACTGGGGATATAACCAAGGGCTATATAACTAGGGATGTAGCTCAGTAGGGCTATAGCTCTCCTTTAAAGTTTTTTTTTTTAATTTTGGTTAAATTTTAATTAATTTAAAATTTTTACTTACTAATTTTTGAGTTGCTGAGTTTCCTAGGCTAGGTTTGAACTTGCTATCCTCCTGCCTCAGTCTCTCAAAATGGCTGCGATTACACTCAAAGACTGTTTTTTTTCTTCTGAATGTACAATTTTTTTTGAGTACCATTTGTTGCAAAGATTGTCATTTCTTCATTGGTGGCCTTGGTGCCTTTGCCGACAATCAGTTGCATGGGCAGCTGTGGCTTTATTTCTGGATTTTGACAACCCTGATTGATCTTCTGGGGTTAACATTTCTTTCTATTTTGGGCTACTTTTAAGATTTTTCTCCATAACCAATTAGGGACAATTTTACTAGGACATCTTGGTGTTGTTTTTGTTCATGTTTCTTGTCTTTGAAGTTTGTTAATCTTCTTAGATATGCAGATTTATGATTTTCATCAGGTTTGACAAGTTTGGGGCTATTATTGCTTCAAATGGTGTTTTTCAATCATCTGCCTCTCTTCTTTTGGGAGGACACTAATTACAGGTATGTAGGGCTGCTGCAAGTTGTTCTACACCTCACCAGTCATTTTTAATTTTTTAAAAACTGACATTTCTCTCTGAGTTTCCTTTTGGATTGTTTGTTACTAGGCCTTTGAGATCACCAGCCTTTTCTTCTTTAACATCTAATCTACCATTAATCCCATCTACTTTTTTTTCTTTGTGTCAAACAATATAATATTCAATATAATCAAAGGTTTGATTTCTCTTTTTAAAAATATTTTCCAGTTCTCTCTTATCTTTTTGGAAACATATAATACAGTTATAATAGCTGTTCCATGCCCTTATTTGTTTATTTAACATCTGTGTTAGTTCTGGCTGGCTTTGATTGACCATGGACTATTTTCCTGCTTTCTAGCTTGCCTGGTAACCTTTCTTTTTCTTTCTTTCTTTTCTTTCTTTCTTTCTTTCTTTCTTTCTTTCTTTCTTTCTTTCTTTCTTTCTTTCTTCTTCCTCTTTTCTTTCTTTCTTTCTTCTTTCTTTCTTTCTTTCTTTCTTTCTTTCTTTCTTTCTCTTTCTTTCTTCTTTCTTTCTTTCTTTTTCTTCCTTCCTTCCTTCCTTCCTTCCTTCCTTCCTTAATTGATTTTTGAGACAGGGTTTCACTATGCATAAGGCTGACCATGCACCTACTTTGTAGCCCAGGTTAGCCTCAAACTCCCAGTAATCCTCTGTCTCAGCCTCCCGAGTGCTGGGATTATAGGCATATGCCACCACACCTGGCTTGCCCAATAATCTTTTTTTTCTATTTTTGTAACATTTTATAGAACTCATAAAACAGTGCTTGTATAAAAATTCATACAATGTTGCTAGACAGCATACAATTTTGAAAAATGTCTTGGGTTTTTGTTACATTCAGTTTTCTAAGGATGCCCTCAAATCAATGGGAAAATCGAGACAGTATTGGACAATTCACTATCTTGGGTAAAACTATTCTCATGATCTTGTCTCCTCATAGTATTAACTCTGATATCCACCTTGTGCAGGGTCTGCTCTTAGTAGGGTGTCAGAACAACATTAAGGCTGGATCTACCCGAGGCGAGGCAAGTGTTTCCCAATGGCAGTGATGGTCTCCAGGGTACCCACCTTGAGAACCCAGGAGCCACACAGCCTCCCCCCAGGAGTCTCACAGCCCCTGCCACCTGGGCGCAAGGCAGAGCTCTGTGAGGCTGTGCCGCGGTGCGGTCGGGCCCTCACTCTCACCATTCAAACAGCCGAGCCATGGCCACTGAGCAGATCCCACGGTTGGTTAGTGAGTGCCGCAGACAGCCCCACTCCCAGACAAAAGGGACATTCAGGGTCAAGACACGAGCACTCCTGACAATGGACACTTTACTCCCTGTCGAATGTTTGTCATCATGTGGACACGAGAACTGAAGCAGGATTCGAACACAGTACATTCACGACTATCTTCATACATTCTTTAACACCTCACTAACAGAAAACCACAACCACTACCGCCTGTGTGACTACTGTACTCAACCTCAAATGTGCCTGTGCTAATTCTTTAGTACTTGGGATATAGGGCAAAAGAAAAAGAGGGAAAAAAGGTCCAAAACCACAAACAATACAACTGAGGAATCTGGTTGGAGAAAAGGAACAGCTTTTAAGGAACACGTTAGATCGTGAAAAAAAAACAAGCATTTTTGTACTTCTATTGCTTCATGTGAAAAACACTCGAGCCACCTGCATCGTGGAGAAGTGAGCGCACCATGCAGACAGAACACAGTCCGGGGGACCGGAAACAGCTCCTGGAGTACTGCCACCCCTCTTCACCGAAAGGGATCACTGATTTGTGGAGATGCCCTAGACAAGGAAGGTGTAAAGGAAGCCACCAAAACGCAGTTTCTAAACTTTACCATGCTCTAGTTTGTAAAGAGATATTTGAGTCCCTGTTGATTTCTCTAATATTGCCTCATAATCTTTAAGTAGATACCAAACCATTACTGGCACTAAATATATTCCCTAAAATACATATCTCGCTCTGTTGGGTGCTGAAGAACTACACATACTCTTGAACTTTGCTGTGGAAGGCAGTCAGGTCATTGGGAATAGACCGATCTTTCTGGGTTTTGTGTTCCTGGCTCCTTGGGTACTTCTGGAGTAGTGCTCAGAGTGATTTCTCACCATTACTGAGGGAAAATGTCTCCTTAGCCATCTACCCACTGCCCCATCAGTGTTGTTTTCCTACCCTTGCTGGTGGAACAGGTCCTACTCCTGGAACTGTTTCACTTAATCCTTTGAGTGGTCCCTCCCCAGCCCTGCAGCTTCCTTAAGCACAAGCTTATCAGTACCTCCAGGGCCCCATGCAGACCTCAGGTGACTGACTCTGCAGAGCTGTCTCTTCTTCAGGTGCTCTCTCTCTTGCAAACTCCAGAAGCCTCTGTGTCGGTGTACTCTTGCTTCATCCCCTCAACTCAGGGAGTCCACCAGCGTCTCACTCTCTGCTATGAGTTGGAATCCAAAAGACATGTTGGAGTCCTAACCCCTTAGTGCCTCGGAATGCGCCTTTATTTGGAATGAGGGTGTACAGAGCTAAGTTAGAATGAAGTTATTAGAACAGACTCTACTCCAGTATGACTGTTGTCCTTAGGAGAAATTTGATTCAAAACACATACAGAGAGACGGCAATGAGAGGACCAAGGAGAAGACAGCCAGCTGCTGTCACAGAGCACCTGAGGTTCCTAGGAGAGGCATGGAATAGATTCTCTTCACAGCCTTCACAAGGAACCAAGCCTGCTGATACTGACTTCAGACTCACAGCCCTCAGATCTTGGCAAACATCTCTCTCTCTCTCTCTCTCTCTCTCTCTCTCTCTCTCTCTCTCTCTCTCTCTGCGAAGTGGCCCAGTCACTATTACTTTCTGCCATCAGTCCCTTCAATTTAACACAGTTCATTCCCTGGAGACTCAGGACAGGGGGTTGGAGGGATGGGGCTGTGGTTTCTGTCTAGAAGTCCCCCCAATCTTATGCGCTCATAGGCGATGCTACAGGGAGGTGACTGGATCATGGGTGTGTAATTCTCATGGATTCTTACTGGCCAGTTCATAGCTAAAATGTGATGTTGGAAGGTGTCACCTGATTGGAGGAGATGGGTCACTGGAGGCGTGGCCTGGAAGGGTCTATTTCCCTCTCTCCTACCTTGATCCATCTTTGCTTCCTGCCTACCACATTGTGAGCATCTCTTCCCTGCCTTGCTGTCCTGCCTTGGAGCCAGCTGATTATGGACTGAAACCTCTACAAACTGTGAGCCAAAATAAATCCTTCCCCCTTTAATTTGCGAGTGTCAAGCGTTGTGTCCATTAAAGAAAATGCAGCTAAGACACCACAGGGCTTACTGTGTGGATTCCCATTTCCTGTTCCTTGGATGTCTGATGGCTCATGTCTTAAACACCAGGGTCTTCTTGGTTCTTGTTGCTTCAGGTGGAAGATCCAGGCCCTCTACTTCATGCAGAAGCAGGAGTTCTCACTCATTTGATACTCAATTGCCTGGCACTCAGTTTGAACGCCTTAATTTTACCATCTTGTGACTTTGTGCTGTTTGCCAAGGGGATTATAAACTTTGAGATGAGAGGCTGCGTCTAATAGACCTTTGCACAGCAATGCCTGGGCTCCTGGTGCTGCAAAGGGTATTTTTGGCTCTTTGGACTCAGCACACTGAGGATTGACTCATGATGAGAAATAATGGATGTGAAGCTTCTTATTCCACCCAATATTTTTAGGGTGTGAAAAATAGCCTGAAACTAAAATATTTTTGTTCCTATCATGTTTTCAAAGAAGTGACACTCTGATTATATTCTTTTAAAATTAACAGTCACGTATATTCTAGCACAGAGCTGTAGAAGAAAAGCTTGGGACCAAACTACCCAGACCGTGAGGTGAAATGAGCAGCTTGTCAGCCTGAGTCTGGATTTCCTGTCTGTCATTTTTACTTCATTTCTCTGCCTTTTGCAAAGAAGGATGTGACTCTATTTGGTATCCCGGTCTTCTCTGACAGAAATGGGAAAGAAATAGGAGAGAATCATATTTTTTGGTTCCATTCTGTGGATGCAAATGAAGTTTTTCAGTTTTACTACTGAAGGAAATTTTCCACTGAGTGCTCAATATACCCGGGTCCAAGATTTTCTGAACAGAAGCTTTTTGAATGGTGAAGTCATAGATTTGTGGCTTTAATATGTCATTTACAAGGCATTTTTGTCCTGCTTGAACGAAGAGAGGAGAGGTTGTTTTTCACATGACCAAACTGCTGAGAGAATGTGTTAATAAGGCAATTTTATACCAACAATCATTAGTCATGTTCCTGCCTCTGGGCCTTTGCATGTACTGCCTCTGTCTGAATTGTTCTTCCAGATATCTACATGGCTCATGCTTACTTTTTATTCAGTCTTGGGCTCAAGGTCACCTTCTCAAGAAGGTCGTTCTTGACTATCATATCTAAAAGGACATGCAGACCCACTACTCCTACCCTATATGACGTTCTTTGCATTTACCTGGATTCATTTGTCTTTATATGATTCGTCACTGATGGCTTGACAGTCAAAATACCCAAAAATGTTTATCTAACTTATTTGTTTGTTGTCTATCCCTTCATGACAACAGAAACTTTTTCTTTTCTTTTCTCAGGACCTAAAACAATGCCCAGCACACAGTCTGCATTCAATACATATTTGTTGAGTGGAAGAACAGAAACGTGCTGATTTCTTGCTCTGTGAAAGCTCTGGAGGGAGGAACCAGGCAGTAAAGTCTGCCTGCTGCTAACTATAGGGAGTTCCACTTCCAATAGGAAGACAAACATAACAACCCATGACTGCTTCAGAGCAAAAGAAAGCTATAGATACTCTATTTTGAGAGCACAAGAAGGGGTGGGGAGAGGCAGGGCAGTTTGGCATCAACTGTGTTACAGAGTGTGATGGGCGGGGAGGTGGATGAGCAGACATTTGGAGCCCAAGGAGTCGGCAGAGTGTTGGGGACAAGGAGAAGACTGCAGGGCTGGGTTTATGGAGATATAGCAGGAGAAAAGGAGACACTGGAGCTTGGGGGCCGGATCTCAGTTTTGAAGCCAGGATTTGGATTTATCTTAAAGGTGTTAGGTAAGGAAGTATTTTAAAATGGTCTTTAGCTACCAATCTCCCATCCTGGAACCCCAGACAGTTATCCGTGTGTCACTGCATCACGTGGCCGGCACTTAGCTTGGTCCCTTAAATGTGTGTGTGGACACTGTTTCTCTTAGCAAGTCAGTGCCACGAAAGTGTTGCATCACTTTGAGAATAATTAGCAGCTTTGCTAATTATAATTTGCTGGTGCTTTCTCCTAGATTTCTTTGCTTTTACTTATTTTTTTAATAAATAAACACCTCACGTGGGATTATCATTGTGTTTTTGTTTAAAAATTAACCTAGCACTTTCTTGTGCAAGCCTCTCGACCTGGTTACATGGACCACATGAAGTCCATTCAGGCAGTATAAGGACAGAACAGTGAAGTGTTCCTACAGCCTAATCTTCACTCTCACATGCACACACCAGCAGGGAAAATATCACAGATGCATAAAACCTTATAACATCACTTCCCACCCCACCCAGTGCACCCCCGTTCTGCCACTTTATAGAGGTGAGCCTGAGGCTCACCCAGATTGAACCACTCGTTCAATGGCTTCTAGCTACATGCAAGTCAAAACTGCACTGAGAGTCCCTCTCAGGCCTTTGGAATGGCTATCATCAGGAACACAGAAACAACAAATGCTGGCGAGGGTGGAGGGACTAGGTAAGGCTAACTTTTCTACACTGTTGGTAGGAATATAAATTAGCAAAGCCATTACAGAAATTAATATCATGGCTCTTGAAAAAAATTAAAGCTAGATTTACCACGGGATCGTTATACCACTCCTCCGTATGGTCCCCCCAAATTAAAGTCAATGTACTATAGTGATACTTCATACCCATATTTATTACATCCCAATTCACCATAGTTAAGAAATGGGAACACGAAAACAGCCAAGGTGCTCATCAATAGATGAATGGATAAATCAAATATGGTATGTATATACAATGGAGTAGTATTCAGTCATAAAAAAGAATACAGTCCTGCCATTTGCAGGAAAATGGATGGAACTGGAGACCATCATGATGAATGAAGTAAGCCAGACTAGAAAGTCAAATATCACATTTTGTCTGATATGTGGGGTAGAGTGGGGGAGAGAGAGAGAAAGAGAGAAAGAGAGACAGAGAGAGAGAAGGAGAGACAGAGAGACAGAGAGGGGGGAGAGAGAGAAAGACAGAGATAGAGAGATGGGGGGAGAGAGAATGAAAGTAGAATGAGGATTATTAGAGATATTAGAGAAGAAATTAAAGGAGAGAAAAGAGGGAGGAGAGATGATGGAATTCTGTTATACGCATGTGCCAATGCGCCAAAAGGAAACACCACCATCTGTGTAAATAATAAAATTTTGAAAAAGAAAAGGAAAAAACAAATGACTCCCACATACTCAGGAGCCGAGCCAGACCTTGAGTCAGGTGAGAGCTCTTTCTGCCTCTCCTATTTCTGTAGCAAAAGCAAGTTAGGTCAGGGCTCCTGGAAACCACAGCATTGGGGTAGACAGACACTCTTAGTTATATCTACCCACAGTTTTGGGGAGAGCTGTTGGTGGAGGAGGAAGAAGAGTCAAGTAAGAAATAAATATTGAGCATTCTGATGTTCCAGGGAGGACTATTTGAAGTGCAGTGCAAAATCAACTTTGGTTTTAAAGTGGAAGCAGGCAATGTCAAAGAAACATCTGCTCTGGGTGGGCCCTGTGCCTCAGAACCCTGTCCCCTTAAGGGAGGGGCCACTTGCAGAGTTTGAATTATAGGAACCCACCCCACACTGACTGGGATATACACAAGTATCTGCCTAATTTTTAATGGGGGCATTATGCTGATTGGAGACAAAGGGATTTCCATGGAACTCAGAAAAACATTTCAGGGCTAGCTTCCTATAGAAATGCGTATTGGGATTATCTGTGCTGGTAAGCGACACAAGAGGCAATTTTTTTTCTTAGTTTTTCCTTTTTTTCTCTTTCTTGTGGGACCTCAGGTGCTGATGGGCATTCATCATACTCTGTATCTCATGTCCCGCCAACATAGGTCTGTGACTGAGGCATTGTGGATTGATTTACCTTTTGTGCCATTGCCCCTTCCCTTGCCACCTCACTCCCTGATCACTTTCTTTGTGGGTTTTAAGACGGATCTCATGGCTTTATATCATCTTACCAGACGTGGGTTGGTGTTTCACATGGCTCTTCGCTTTTTCACTGAACACTGTTCCTTCACGGCCCATGATGGGCCGTAAGAATATTCTGCTTACATCTAATGCATTACTTCTAATGCCACCTGCAACTCTACCTGGTTTGCTTATCCACTCTCTTGGCAGTGGACATAGAGACTGCCTGTGTGAGGCTACTTAAAGGAAATAGGATGCCACCAGGTCAACTGGAGTTTTATAAACAAATTCAATTTTATGTATTTTGCAAACGTGGACAACAAGCAACATGCGTCACTGTTATTATTGTAATTGACGGAAGAACTATGGAGCTTTGCCCTTCGTTGGGCGCACTCTGGCTGACCTGGCCGAGCGAGTGACCGAGCAGGTGTGGGAATCAGCAGGCACAGTCTTGCCCTGCTCACTTAACACCTATGAGTGGGGGACTCATGCATTTTAAACAAATTGACCATTCTGTGGTGACCTTTCAAGGTCATTTCTCCGGACTGAGCCCATTCCAAAACAGCACTCAAAAATACCACTAACGTACCTCATGGATCTAGAGAAATCACTCCTAAAATTCATCTGGAACCAGAAGAGACCTAGAATAGCAAAGGCAATTCTAAGCAACAAAGGCAAGGCAGGAGGGAGGCATCACAATCCCCGACTTAAAATTATACTACAAAGCTACAGTGATAAAGTCAGTATGGTACTGGAATAGAAACAAACTCGAGGATCAGTGGAATAGATTGGAAGATACAACCACAACTGCAAACTCACTGAACCACCTCATCTTTGATAAAGGGGCCAAACATGCTCGCTGGAAGAATGACAGTCTCTTTAACAAATGGTGCTGGAAAAATTGGCTGTCCATATGCAGAAGACTAAAACTAGACCCATGTCTATCACCATACACTAAACTAA
>PVJX010027956.1:0-24349 GCA_004027295.1 Dolichotis patagonum
TGCTGGGGGCCTGACAGCCTGGTGTGGGCTGGCCTGGGAAGAGCTTAACACCAGCACTCCCAGCAGTTGAGTTCATATTCACCCC
Organism: Dolichotis patagonum; assembly: GCA_004027295.1. Taxonomy (NCBI): domain Eukaryota; kingdom Metazoa; phylum Chordata; class Mammalia; order Rodentia; family Caviidae; genus Dolichotis; species Dolichotis patagonum. Next base: position 86 of record PVJX010027956.1, read on the forward strand.
CTTGGACACAGGACTGTGGCCACAGATTCTGCAGTCCCCAGTTCATGAGGCCCATTTCCAACTTTGAATTTAGGGAGCCAAGAGCCTGTGGGCAAGCCATTGATGCTCAAGGAACTGAGGATGCAGGAGGTAACTCACCACATATCCAGAGGAAGCTCTGGAAAACCACTCAAAGAAAAGAAATACAGAAAAATGACAAAAGGAAAGACCAAAAGGCAGGCTCAAGTTTCCAGCCCACCCCAAGAAAGCTTAGGAGCCATGTACATAGAAGCAAAAAGAAGCCATACACCAGAAATGTCTGAAATAATATCAAATGAAATAAAGATGCAACTAGGGAAAGCTATGGAGAAATTCAAATCAGAAGTACTTGCCCAGGTAAAAGAAGAAATGATAAAAATAGTGAAAGAAATAGTGAACACATCTAGTGGAAACACAGCTAAAAAATTAGAGGAACAAAGCAAGCAGATAGATTCCCTGAATGAACACTATAAGAAACAATCAGAATACATAAAGCAGATTCAAAGAGATATACAGGAAAACAAATATGCAATTGAAAGCTGTCAAAACTGCCTCAACAAAAGTTAAGATAGAATATCAGACTTCGAAGATAAGATTGTAGCTAGTGAAGAGGAAAGGAAAGATCTCTTAAAAATAACACAAAATAAGGAAATAACAATTCAACACCTGCAAGATGATGCAAAGAAAACTAACATAAATTAATAGGGATAAATGAAAAAGAAGGGGACAGCCCAAATGATATCAAGAGGATATTTAAAGAAGTAATAGCTGAAAACTTCACAGACTTGAGAAGAGAAACTGACATTTGGATAAGTGAAGCATATAGAACTCTAAACAGCCATAACCAAAATAAAACTAAACCCAGACACATAACAATCACCATCCCAAAAATCCACCATAAGAACAAAATACTAAAAGCTGTTAGAGAGAAAAGACAGATCAACTAAAAAGGAAAAACTATCAGAGTCACATCAGACTTATCAACACAAACAATGAAGTCAAAAAGAGCATGGAGTGAAGTATTTCAGATCCTAAAGGAAAACCATTTCCAAACCAGACTGACATACCATGCAAAACTGTCCTTCAAAGTGGATGGAGATATAAGATATATCCATGACAAAGAACAGCTGAAAAACTTCATGAACACCAAACCAGCCCTACAAGGAATACTGAAAGATATTCTAGATAAACATAGGATAAAACCACCAAGCAAGGCAGACAATTAAACAGAATGGAAAGCTAAAAATACAACAGCAGAAAGATAACATGTCAACAATAACAATATATAACAGTTACAACTATTAATGTAAATGGCCTCAACTCACCAATCAAAAGAAACAGACTGGCAGAATGGATCAAGAAACAACTTCCAACCATATGCTGTCTACAAGAAACCCATCTAACCCAAAAGGACACTCATAGACTGAAAGTCAAACAATGGAAAACCATACTTCATGCAACAGGAAACCAAAAAAAAAAAAAGTAGGAGTAGCCATCCTGTTTGCACACAATGTGAACTTCAAACCAAGAATGATCTAAAGAGATAAAGAAGGTCACTACATACTAGTTAGGGGAAAACTTCAAGAGGAAGAGATAACAATCTTAAATATATATGCACCAAATTCCAGAGCACCCAGCTATATAAAGCAAATACTAACAGAAATGAAAAATTAAATGAGCATTAACAAAATTATAACAGGAGACTTTAATACATCACTGACACAAAGGGACCAATCAACTAGACAGAAAATCAGCAATGACATAACAGAACTGAATCACACCTGTGAACAAATGGACTTGATAGATGTATACAGAGTGTTCCATCCAACAACATCAGAATATACCTTCTTCTCAGTAATACATGGAACATTCTCTAAAATAGACCATATACTAGCCCACAGAACATATTTAAGTAAATGCAAAAGAATTGAAATTTTCCCATGCATGTTATCGGATCATAGTGCTGTGAAACTAGAAATTCACGATACAAGCAACAGCAAAAACCTCACAAACACATGGAAACTGAGTAATATGCTCTTGAGCAACCAGTGGGTCACAGTGGAAATTAAAGAAGAAATTAAACAATATCTACAAGCAAATGAAAATACAAACACAACTTACCGGATTTTGTGGGATGCAATGAAAGCAGTCCTTGGAGGAAAATTCATTGCATTGAGTTCCCACATCAGTATACAGAATGAACACAAATAAACAACCTGATGCTACAACTCAAACATCTAGAAAAAGAAGAAAAATCCAAGGCCAAAGCCAAAAGAAGGGAGGAAATTATAAAAATCAAAGCAGAAATTACTGCAATAGAGACTAAGAAAACAATGCAAAGGATCAATGAATCATAGAGTTGTTTTTTTGAAAGAATAAATAAAATTGATAAGCCCTTGGCCAACCTTTATTTAAAAAAAGGAAAGAAAACACTCAAATTCATGCAATAAGGAATGAAAAAGGTGAAATTACTACAGACATAGTGCAATAGAGAAGATCATCAATACCTATTTCAAAAAACTCTACTCTCATAGGTTCGATAACACAGAAGAAGTAGATTCTTACATACATATGAACTACCAAAGTTGCATCAGGAAGATGTAAAAGTGCTGAACAACCCTATTTGTATTACTGAAATTGCAAATGTAATTAAGTCCTTGCCAACAAAGAAGAGCCCAGGCGCAGATGTATTCACTGCAGAATTCTACAATAAATACAAAGGAGACTTAATTCCAACACTCCTGAAACTTTTCAATGAAATTGAAAGGGAAGCAATTATTCCTAAGTGATTCCTGGAAGCAAATATTACTCTAGTACCAAAACCAGAGAAAGACCCAACTAAAAAAGAGAACTATAGGCCAATATTCCTAATGAACATAGATGCAAAAATTCTCAATGAAATTTTGGCAAACAGGATGCAGCAAATAATTAAGAAGATTATACAATATGATCAAGTGGGATTCATCCCAGGAATGCAGGGTTGGTTCATCATGTGCAAATCAATAAATGTAATTCACCATATCAATACAGCCAAAAGTATGAACCACATGATCATCTCTATAGATACAGAAAATGCTTTTGATAAGGTACAACACCCATTCATGAAAAGAACCTTACAGAGAACTGGAATAGAAGGCCCTTGTCTCAATATGGTAAAGGCCATCTATGACAAACCAACAGCCAGCATCATATTAAATGGTCAAAAACTGAAAGCCTTTACCTTAAAATCAGGTACAAGGCAAGGATGTCCCCTGTCACCACTCCTATTCAACATAGTAAGGAAATACTAGCCAGAGAAATAAGACAGGAAAGAGAAATAAAAGGAGTAAATATAGGAAAAGAGGAAGTTAAATAATCATTATTTTCAGATGACATGATACTTTACATAGAAGACCCCCAAAACTCTATTGAAATACTCCTAGATATAATAAGTAAATTCAGCAAGGTAGCTGGATACAAAGTCAATACTCAAAAATCGATAGCATTTCTATACACTAACAACAAACGTACTGAGAGAGCAATAAGAGAAGCCACACTCTTCACACTAGCATCCAAAAAAATGAAATACTTAGGAACTAATCTCAAGAAAGAAGTAAAATACCTATACAGTAAAAATTATAATACCCTGAAAAAGGAAATCGAAGAGGACCTCAGAAAATGGAAAGACATCCCCTGTTCATGCATAGGAAAAACAAACATTGTGAAAATGGCCATTCTCCCAAAATTACTATACAGATTCAACACAATCCCAATCAAAATACTACTAACATTCCTCATAGATCTAGAGAAATCACTCCTAAAATTCATCTGGAACCAGAAAAGACCTAGAATAGCAAAGGCAATTCTAAGCAACAAAGGCAAGGCAGGAAGCATCACAATCCCTGCTTTGAAATTATACTACAAAGCTACAGTAATAAAATCAACATGGTATTGGAAAAAAACAGTGCTGGAGATCAGTGGAATAGATTGGAAGATACAACCACAACCACAAACTCACTCAACCACCTTATCTTTGATAAAGGGGCCCAACATTCTCGCTTGAAGAAAGACAGTCTCTTTGACAAATGGTGCTGGAAAAACTGGCCATCCATATGCAGAAGACTAAAACTAGACCCATGCCCATCGCCATGTACTAAACTAAAATCTAAATGGATCAAAGATCTAAATCTTAAAACAGAAACACTAAATCTGCTGGAAGAAAAAGTGTGTAAAAATCTCAAACATGTAGAGGTAGGAAGAGAATTCACAAACAAGAATCAAACTACATGGGAAATACTTCCAAGAATCAGTCACTTGGAGCACATCTTATTAAAGAGTTTCTGCACATCAAAAGAGATTTCCAGCAGAGTGAAAGAAAACACACAAATTGGGAAAAAAATCTTAATGGACAGTCCTTTAGACAAAGGACTTCTGTATAGAAATTGTAAACAATTAAAAAAAAATCAGACACTCGAAATTCAAAGACCCAGTCCAAAAATTGGCATCTGAAATGAAAACACAGTTCTCAGATGAAGAAACATGAATGGCAAATAAATACATGAAAAAATGTTCATCATCATTAGTCATGAGAGAAATGCAAATTAAAACCACATTGATGGCTGGGGATTTAGCTCAGTGGCTTAAGCACCTGCCTGGCAATCACGAGGTCATGAATTCGATCGCCAGTACCAAAAAAAAAGAAACCACACTGAGATTCCATCTCACTCCAGAAAGATTGGCCAAGATAGAAAACACTACCAACAACAAGTGTTGGAGAGGCTGTTGAGGAAAATGAACTCTTCTGCACTGTTGTTGGGAGTGTATACTGGTGCAACCACTGCGGAGGTCACTCTGCAGATTCCTCAAAAAGCTGGGTCTGGAGGTCCCATTTGACCCAGCTATTTCACTTTTAGGCATATTCCCTGAAGATTTGAAAACATCCTACCACAGTGATATATGTGCACCCATGCTTATAGCAGCACAATTTGTAATAGCCAGAACTTGGAAACAACCTAAGTGCCCATCAACTGAGGAATGGATTGAAAAGTTGTGGTATTTCTATACAATGGAGTACTACTCAGCTATAAAGAATGATCACAGTGAGATATTTATAAATAAATGGACATGACTTGAGACCATTCTTTTAAGTGAAATAAACCAAACTCACAAGTGTAAATACCATATTGTTTCCCTAGTATGAGAGTTGGTAAGAGTACATAAGATTTTATGGTAATCATGAGTCCCCATCTCATAGCTTTGAAGTCTTTTAATGTTTTCATTTATCATTTTGAATGGTTTTATTCTGTCTTCTTTCAGTTTATTATACATGATGCTATGAACAGCTGTTTTGAAGAGAACAAAACATTATGACAGCTATTGGTGATTTAATACTGTCCTTCTTAGAAGTGCTACCAAGCTTCTATTCTTCTATTTCCATTGGTTCTATCTATCACATTGTGTCTTATTGGGATTTGAATATATGTGAAAGTATAAACAAAATTTTTTATTGAAAATGAGATATTATAGTACCCTTTGATCATTCTCTGTTATTCAGTTCAGAATGCCCTGCAATTCTTTCACATTTTGAATGGTTTTATACTTTTTTGTTATGTTTGATATTATTGTATTTGAAACTATGCTCAACTATAGCAGAGAAAGAAGTATTGTGATAGCTATTGTTAATGTCAGGTTGTTAATGTTAAGTTTTCTGTAGCCTATGTTGTCTGGTTCTGATCTGCTACCTCTTTTGTCTTATTCTCTATAAAATAAAATGGAAAAAAAAGAAGGCAGAGTGAGAAAAAATTTTTGCACTTTTTAAGTATGACTTTTGAAAGTTGATGTGATGGTAAATCATGAGCTGATAGAATTATTTTTCTACTGGATATTTTCTAGTTTGCTTTAATGGCTGATACGTTCACTGAATTTCCAACATAATTACTATCATTTAAAATGTGCTTTGTAGTATTTCAAGACTGATGATATATGCTATACTATATAATATACTCTATAAACCATATGGCATTCACACAGTATAATTTAGGCTAGTATTCTGTGTACAATTTGAGGATATGACACATTTATTTAATATTTTTAAAGTGGACATGTAGATAACTATATATTTAGCAATATAAATTTGTTTATACTTATAATTTAATAATTTTCATCTTGTTTGTTAGAAATTAGTTTGAAGTATAAATTAATGAGCATCTGTACTTATATATATGAGATCAAATTTTTTAAAAATTTTATTTAAAGAAAAAAAAACAACCAAACAAAACAGAAAGAGGGTAGCAACAATACAGAATTCCAAAGGGGAAAGAAAAAAAAGAACAACAACTACAAGAAAACAAAACAAAACAAAACAAAAAAAAACAAAACAAAAACACTGAGAAATCGCCACTTGATATGTTACATACTGTCATCATTGGAAATAGTTGTTCAAGTTACAAAATTAAAGCATAAAAAGTAGACATTCAAACAGTGAGACTGTTAACAGTTCTTCTCAACATTCAAACAAAAACAGTAATATGGTCATCTATGTTACACACTTAAACACACATGCAATTATATCCTTTAGAGCACTTTCTGTGCCTCTCTTTTTTAAAGCAACAATTACATATTTTGGGTTTTATTACTCCTACAGTTCTTATTACTTTTTACACTAGAGAAACAATGTGATATTTATAAATATGATTCTTATTTATTTCACTAATGAGGATAGTCTCAAGTTGTCTCCATTTCCCTATGAAGGCATCAAGATCATCCTTTTTTATAGATGAGTAATATTCCATTGTGTAAAAATACCACAGCTTTTTATCCACTATGCAATTGATGAGCATCTTGGTTGTTTCTAAGATTTAGCTATTACAAATTGTGCTGCTATGAACATGGGTACACATATATCACTGTGATACGACCTTTTCAGTTTTCTGGGAAAATACCCAGGTGGGGAATAGCTGGGTTGAATGGAGCTTCCAATCCTAGACTTCTGAGAATTCTCCATATTGATTTCCATAGTGGTTGCACCAGTCTGCACTCCCACCAACAGTGGAGCAGTGTTCCTTTTTCCCCATAGCCACACCAACATTTCCTATCAGTTGATTTCTTGATGGCAGCTATTGTTTCTGGTGTGAGATGATATCTCAATGTGGTTTTAATTTGCATGTCTTGAATGACCAGTGATGGTGAACATTTCTTCTTGTATTTGTTTGCCATTTGTATATATTCATCTGAGAACTGTGTGTTTATCTCAGCTGCCCGTTTTTGGAGAGAGTCTTTGAATTTGGGGGGGGTTGATGTTTTTCAATTCTTTATATGTTCTTGATATAAGTCCTTTGTCTGAAGGGTTGCTGGTTAAAATTCTTTCCCATTCTGTGAGTTTTCTTTTCACTCTGATGGTGATTTCTTTTGAAGTGCAGAAACTTTTCAATAATATCAGATCCCAGTTGTTGATTCTCTGAAGTGTTTCCTGTGCAGTTTGCATTTACTTCATGAATTCTCTGCCTACCCCTATCTCTCAAAGACTTCTACTTACCTTGTCTTCCAGTAGATTTAGTGTTTCTGTTTTAATGTTGATTTCTTTGATCCTAGTTTTGTGCATGGCGATAGGCATGGATCTAGTTTCAGTCTTCTACATGTAAAGAGCCAATTTTTCAAACACCATTTATTAAACAGCCTATCCTTCCTCCAGTGAACATGTTTAGTCCCTTTGTCAAATATCAGTTGGCTGAGTGTATGACATTAAATTTTGTGAGTGGAAGCAAAAACTATTCATTGATGGATGCATTTTATTATATATATATGGTACTCAGAACATGTAATGAGAGATGAGTTCTGCATTTGAAATAATCTTATTAACTATATAGCGAACAGCAATTTGAAATAAAAAATAGGATAAGAAACAATATAAACAGAAACATAGGCAACTCTGGTTAAAAAAATGACAATAATCATTACAATTGATGGAGATGAGAAAGCAAATTTCAAGAACAATAATACCATAACTAAAAGTTTTATCCTTTGTACAGGAAAATGGGAAAGTTTTCTTACAAAGATATAGCTTATTGTCTAATAACAAGCTATTTAAAAGTTTGCTTGAAACTCACAAACTACAAGAAATATTATGAAGAGTTCTAAAAAAAGTAAAACAAATTAACAAAATGTTTCCTATTAACAAGTGAGTCCTTAGTTTAAGATTTTCCATAAATTTTTTGTGGATTCAGTAATAAAATAAAAAAATACCATCTCTACCATGTATTCAGTGATATCATCCATAGCATATAAATAATAAGCATTCCATTAGGACCCTGCATGCCTATGCTCTTTTTCCACAGTATATAACAGCTTAGATATTGAGTCAACCTAGTTTGCCATTGGCAGGTAAATAGAGAAATACAGTGTATATACACACATTAAATTATCAGTCATAAAGAAAAAGGCAATTATGATGATTTCACAAAAGTAATGGAACTAGAGGTCCTCATGTTGAGTGAAATAAGCCAGACTCATGCTGAGAAGTATTTCATGTTCTCCTTAGTGTGCAGATCAATGCAGATTGTATGAAGTGGAAGGGAAACTATTAATAGAGAAGAGGAAGATAACAAGTAGGAGGCTATGAGTGAGAGTAAGTTACAGAAAAAAGATATGAACATATAGAAAAGGAGCGCAGTGATGTCCAATATTTCATAAAACTAATCAGAAGAAAAAATATAATAAAGTAAAGGCTGTAAGTATTCAAAACCAAAAAATAATATAATGTTGGTAAAATAACACACACAACAGCACCTCCTTCTGATTTAGTTAAACACTTTCAAGGAAAATTAAAACAATCATTTAGGTTCAAAGGAAGACTAAAGACAATGTGATATTTAAACACAAGGCAGTCATACCCTAACATAAAGAAGGGTAAATTTAAGTCATTTTTATGAAACTTGACACACCTTGAGACCATAAAGTTAAGTGAAGTAAATCTGACACATGAGCATAAAAGTTATATAGTTTCAAATATGAGAAACTCTATATAAATAAAAATAATGATAAGACAAAGAGAGATATAAAGGTATTCTATCCAGGGTAGATTGTATAACAAAAAGGGTTCCTTGCCTTAGTAGTATGTATAATTTAAATGCTTCTTTAGCCAAATAGTCTGGTTATCAATGTGCATATGCTATAATTAACTGCATGTTAATAAATTAAGTACATCAGATGCTGATATAATAAAAGCAGCTGGAGGGAGGAGAAAAACAATTAAGATGTTTTATGTATCTACTGAATTCCCTAAACTGAATGCACCTATTATATATACCAAACATGTAAATAGTAATAATTTAAAAAGGAGAAGTGACATTATGTTCCCCACAACAGATGAAGTCATTACAAGAACATATGACTACAGGGCACTTTCATTGAGGGACTAAATTAGCATCCTTTTTTCCAAATTGAGACATATTCTAAGGAAGGAATCCATGATCAAATTCAGTCTATGAAATAGAATGTAGTGCACTACTTCTGTGAAAAGAGAAATGATATCAATGAATGATGCAAACATAACAAAGATGAAATACTTTCCAAGATTTGAAAATAAATGTAAACATTTAATAAATTAAGAATAGGAAGAAATAGGTGGGGAAGTTTACTCTAGATAAGCACATATTTTCACATTTTGTGAAAATAGAGAATGGTCAAGAAAGAAGCAGTATTCATTGGGAGATACTGAAAATATAATGTTTCCTTGCTTAGAGTATGGAAAATCAAATGAAAAGCAGGACATGTTAATGCAGATCTGGAATCCCAGCTCTCAGGGAGGCTGAAGCAAAAGGATTACAAATCTGAGTGCAGCTTTGGCAGTGCTGTGAATTTAAAAAGCTTTTTAAAAGAGCTGAGAATGTATTATAATACCAAGGTTCTGACTTCAGTTATGAAGCCTAAAAATAGAAGAAAAATTTTCAATGATAAAAATAGAAACAGAAACCAAAAAGGACAATCTGGCTCAGATTGTTACAGAAAAACCAGTATCAAACTGAATGAAAGACTCTTGGCACTGAGGAATCAAAAGGAAACTATTGATTTTATGCAGGCAGGTTGCAGGACTATAACAGAATTGAAACTATAACTGTAGAAATCACCAAAAAGAATCCAGGTTTGAGTCAAGTTTAAATACAGTTTATGCGCAGGAAGTACAAGGCACATGGCAGGTTACCACATGATTAGTTATATGAATTAAGTCACATATTATCAGGGAAGTTAACTCTAAATTGATTTACTTAAAAGGATTTGCTTATGATAATATTCAGGGAACAACGGGACAAGCTTTGAGCAGAGCAAGCAGTTAAAATTTTCTTGATTGGGTTACTTTATCCAAACCAAGTCCTTGAAGCAAATTGGAAGTGATATATATTCTTTTTTTAAATTTTATTTAAAAACAAAACAAACAAAATAGAAAAAAGTGCAGCAACAATACAAGATTCCAAGTGGAAAAAAAGAAAAGAACAAAAAAAAAATACTGAGAAGTCATTACTTGATAACTTACATAGTGTCATCTTAGATATAGTTGTTCAAGTTACAAAGTTAGAACATACGAAGTACACATTCAAGCAATGAGACTGTCAACAGTTCTGCTCCATGATCTAACACAAAAACAATAATATGGTCATTCCTCTTACACACTTAAACATACATGCAGTTATATTGTTTAGAGCACTTACTTTTCCTTTCTTTTTTACAGTAGGAATTACATTTTGGGTTTTATTACTAGTATATTTCTTATTACTTTTTACACTAGAGACACAATGTGATATTTATAAATATGATTCTTATTTATTTCACTAATGAGGATAGTCTCAAGTTGTCTCCATTTCCCTATGAAGGCTTCAAGATCATCCTTTTTATAGCTGAGTAATATTCCATTGTATAAAAATACATCTTTTTCATCCACTCTGCAGTTGATGAGCATCTTGGTTGTTTCCAAGATTTAGCTAATATAAATTGTGCTGCTATGAACATGGGTGCACATATATCACTGTGATATGACCTTTTCAGTTTTTCTGGGAAAATTCCCAGGAGGGGAATAGCTGGGTTGAATGGAGCTTCCATTCTTAGTCTTCTGAAAATTCTATGTATTGATTTCCATGGTGGTTGCAGTCTGCACTCCCACCAACAGTGGAGCAGTGTTTATTTTCCCCCGGCAACCTCACCAACATTTGTTATCAGTTGATTGCTTGATGGCAGCTATTCTTTCTGGTGTGAGATGATATCTCAGTGTTGTTTGAATTTGCATTTCTCGAATGCCCATTGATTTTGAACATTTCTTTATGCATGGATTTGCCATTTGTATATCTTCATCTGACAACTGTGTGTTCATCTCAGATGCCCATTTTTGGTGAGAGTCTGAAATTGGGGGGGCTTGATGTTTTCAATTCTCTATATGTTCTTGATATAAGTCCTTTGTCTGAGGGGTTGCTGGTTAAAATTCTTTCCCATTCTGTGAGTTTTCTTTTCACTCTGATGGTGATTTCTTTTGAAGTACAGAAACTTTTCAATAATATGAGATCAGTTGTTAATTCTCTGAAGTGTTTCCTGTGCAGTTTGCATTTTGTGCATGAATTCTCTGTCTACCCCTATGTCTCCAAGATTTCTACCTATCTTATCTTCTAGTAGATTTAGTGTTTCTGTTTTAATGTTGATTTCTTTGATCCATTTAGACTTTAGTTTTGCGCATGATGATAGCCATGGATCTAGTTTCAGTTTTCTGCATGTGAAGGGCCAGTTTTTCGAACACCATTTATTAAAGAGGCTATCCTTCCTCCAGTGAACATGTTTAGCCCCTTTATCAAGTATCAGGTGGCTGAATGTTTTTATACCTATACTTGCATCTCCTATATGTTCCACTGATCCTCATGTCTATTTCTTTGCCAATAACATGCTGATTTTCTCACTGTGGCTTTGTAGTAGAATTTCAAGTCAGGAATTGAGATGCCTCCTGCCTTGTCTTTATTGCCCAGAATTGCCTTTGCTGTTCTAGGTTTCTTCTATTTCCAAATTAATTTTAGGAGTGTTTCCTCTAGATCTGTGAGGTATGTCAATAGTATTTTGATTGGGATTGTGTTAAATCTGTATAAAAGTTTTGGAAGCATGGCTATTTTCACAATGCTGGTTCTTCATAGCCAAGAGCATGGAACATCCTTCCATTTTCTAATATCCTCTTCAATCTCCTTTTTTAGCATAGTATAATTTTCAGTATATAAGTCTTTCACATTCATAGGTTGATTGCTAAGTATTTCATTTTTTAGATGTTATTGTGAAGGGTGATATTTCCATTATTTCTCTCTTGGTGAGTTTCTTGTTTGTGTACAAGAATGCTATTGATTTTTGAGCATTGACTTTGTAGCTACATACATTGCTGAATTTGTTTATTACCTCTAGTAGTCTTTTAATGGACTTTTTGGGTCTTCTATATAGAGTATCATCTCATCTGAAAATAGTATTAATTTAACTTCTTCCTTTCCTATCTGTATTCCTTTTATTTCTTTCTCTTGTCTGATTCCCCTGGATAGTGTTTCCAGAACTATATTGAATAAGAGTGGTGATAGTGGAGATCATTGAATTGTTCCTGATTTTAAAGCAAAAGCTTTCAGTTTTTATTTATTTAGTATAATATTGGCTGTTGTTTTTTCCTAGATGGCCCTTATAAGGTTGAGGTAGACACCATGTAAATCAAGTTTCTGAAAGGATTTTATCATGAACATGTGTTGGATTTTATCAAAAGACTTTTCTGCATCTATTGAGATGACCATGTGGTTTTTGTTTTTGGCTCTGTTGATGTGGTGTATTATATTTATTGATTTGTGTGTATTAAACCATCCTAGCATTCCTGGAATGAACCCCACTTGGTCATGATGTATAATCTTCTTGATGATTTGCTGCATTCTATTTGCCACTATTTTATTGAGAATATTTGCTTCTATGTTCATTAGTTAGATTGCCCTATAGTTCTCCTTTTTGTTTGGGTCTTTCTCTGGTCTTGGTATCAGAGTAATATTTGCCTCTAGGAATAATTTAGGGAGGATTTCTTTCTTTTCAATTTCATTGAAGAGTTTAAGGAATATTGGCATCAAGCCATCTCTAAATTTCTTGTAGAATTCAGCTGTAAATCCATCAGGATGTGAGCTTGGCTTTGCTGTTTTTTAATTACATTTTCAATTTCAATAGCTCATATTGGGTTATTCAATATTTCTATATCTTCTTGGTTGAGCATTTGTAGTTCATATGTTTCTAGAAGTCTGTGCATTTCCTCTGTGTTTTCCACTTTATGTGGGTAGAGATTTTCACAGTAGGTATTCATGATCTTTCGAATTTCCATGGGATCTGTAGTAATATCCCCCTTTTCAATCCTTATTGCTTGAATTGTGTTTTTTTCTTTCTTTTTCTTTATAAGGTTAGCTAGAGGTTTGTCAATTTTGTTTATTCTCTCAAAAAAACAACTTTTTGATTCATTAATTCTTTGTATTGTTTTTTATTTTCAATTGCATTGATTTTTGCTCTAATCTTTATAATTTCCTGTTTTCTATGAGCTTTAGATTTAACTTACTCTTCTTCTTCTAGAAGTTTGAGATGAAGCATTAGATTGTTTATTTGTGCTCATTCAGTTTTCTTCATATGACAATTTATTGCTATATATTTCCCTCCTAAGACCACTTTCAATGCATCCCAAAGATTACAATAGGTTGTTTCTACATTTCCATTAAATTGTAGGTATTGCTTTATTTCTTCTTTAATTTCATCTGTAGCCCACTGGTTGTTCAAATGGTTGTTATTTAATTTCCATTTATTTATGCCTGTTTGCAATTTCTTTTGCCATTAATTTCCAATTTCTGTGTACTATGGTCAGATAGTATGCATGGGATAATTTCAATACCTCTGTATTTACTTAAGGATGTTTTATGGTTTAATATATGGTCTATTTCGGAGAATGTCCCATGTGCAGCTGAGAAGAATGTGTGTTCTGGTGTGGTTGGGTGGAACACTGTAAACATCTACTAAGTCCAACTGCTTGCGGGTATGATTCAGTTCTATTATTTCTATGCTGATTTTTTAGTCTAGTTGATCTATCTCTTTTATGACAATGGGCTGTTAAGATCCCCTATAATAATTGTGTTTTTGTGTATTTGGCTTTTCATGTGCTTTAGTATCTGTCTTACATAGCTGGGTGCTTCTGTGTTTGCTGTATATATATTTATAATTGTTAGTTCTTCCTCTTGGATTTTTCCACTTATGAGTATGTAGTGACCTTCTTTGACTCTTTTAATCATTTTAGGTTTGACGTTCACATTGTCTGTAATTAGAATAGTTACCCCTGCTTTTTTCTGGGTTGCATGGAATATTGTTTTACATCCTTTTAATCTATGAGTTTCTTTTTGAATCAGATACATTTTCTGTATACAACATATTGTTAAATCCTGTTTCTTGATCCATTCTGTCAACCTGTTTCTTTTGATATGTATATTGAGCCCATTTAAATTTATGGATATGACTGATATGTACTGACTTGACTTTGCCATGTTGTGTTACTATTTTAGTTTCCTGCTTTTTCTCTTGTTTACTTTTTTGTCCAGCCTGGTGATTTCTTTCTGTTGTTCTAGAGATTGTGGTCATTTTTATCTCTACCTAGGATATCCTTCAGCACTCTTTCTAAGGTAGGTTTGATGGATATAAATTTCTTTAGTTGTTCTTTTTCTTGGAAGAATCTTGTTTCTCCATTAAATTGAAAGACAGTTTTGATGGGTATACCAGTGTGGGTTGAAATTTGTTTTCTTTTAGGGTTGAAATACTTCACTCCAGGTTCATCTTAAGCTGAAGATTTGTGCCAAGTCTGCGGTGATTCTAATGGGCTTTCTTTGATAGATGAGTTCTGTCTTTTCTCTAACATCTTTTAGTATTGTGTTTTCATGTTGTATGTATGAGATCTTAATTATTATATGTCTGGGTGTAGGTTTATGTTGGTTATGACTGTGTGGCATTATACATGCCTCCTTTATTTGTATATCTGATTTTTCCCTCATCTTTGGGAAATTTTCTGCCATTATTTCTGTGAACAGCTTAGTTATATCCTTTGAATTGTCTCCTGCCTCCTCACTGATGCCTATTACTCTAACATTGTTTCTCTTGGTATTATCTTGTTGCTGCTGGATTGTCATTTCATGCTGATTTGTTTTTATAAGTTCTACCCTTTCAAGATCACTTTGTACAATCCTTTCCTCAGGGTCCAAAATTCTATCCTCAACTTCATTTACATGGCTGTGCAGGCTTTCAATACAATTTTTAGTTTCTTGCATATCTCTTTCAATTTGTTTCATAGATTCTGCTTGTTTTCTGCATTGTTCCTTCAAAGTTTCAATCAACTTCCCATGCTCCTGTACTTTCTTATCTATTTCTTCTCTAGCTATGTTGAGCAGCTCATTTACTAAGGTTGTTCCTTTTCTCTTTACATAAGACATTATTTCTAATTTGAGTTTCTCTATAGCCTCATGAATTTGTTTCTTTACTTCATTTGTTATCTTTTCAGAGATTTCAGGTGTATGACTTTTAGGGTCCTCTATTTCATTATCTCCTGCACTTGCCCCTGATGGACTTGATGATTGGGATTGCATTCTGCCTTTTTGTTTAGTCATTTTCACCATTTGGGTAAATTTCTGGTCTTTCTATTCCAACAATCACAACTTTCTGTAGTGTGTGTTTCAGGGTTCTACTGTGTGGTTGATGTTTGTCCAATTACTGGGTACCACAGTGAAGAGCAGATCCAGCCTCCTGAATTCCTCCTACCATACCTGTTGGGTGACTCCTATATTGTTTCTGGGTTAACTAGCCCAGAAGTATTGATGTAGGGCAAGTCTTAGTTCCTGCTGTTGTTATATCTTCAGGTTGTTGCAGGTCACGAGGTCTCCCTGGCTGTAGTGTTTTTTTTTTTAGCTGAGGCCCTACTGTGTCACTGGGAATCTCATAAGTTCTAATTTCCTCTAAGTTGTGGGGAGGGCAATATTGGTGCACTCCTCAACCTGTCTGATGCTCTCTGTGTGGGGGGATGGGGTTACTCACTCTCTTGCCATGTTAGCCAAGGTTTTACACTTCAAGGGAGTTTCACTTCCACTCCTATTTACCCACTGTAGACCTGTATTTTATGAGGCAAACTCACCACACTGACTGAAGCCTGATGAGGTCTTCTGTTTTGGTGAGGTGTTCCTGAGCCTCTCATCAAGCCAGCATGGTAGTCCACTTAGTCCAATGTTCCTGGTGCAAGGGCAGGTCCAGCAGATGTGATCTCAGGCAGCTCAGGCCTGTGGCCATCTTCCTCGATGTTCTTGGAGGAGGGTCGGGCCCAGCAGTGGCAGTCCCAGGCACCTCTGGCCCTCTGCCACCAGTCTCTGTGATGTTCCTTGTAGGCAAAGGGTGGACCCACCAGTCTCAAGCAGCCTAGGCTCTCAGCCACCCATCCCCATGATGTTCCCTACAGGCGAATGGTCAGCCTAGCAGTCCTGAGCAGCCCAGTCTCTCTCAATGCAGATTCTTGACCAAGACTTGCATGATACATTTCCATGGACTGTAAGTCTTCAGATGGATTTATGCAAGACATTGCCATGTGATTCTGGCCCTCAGCTGGATTATGTTGGTGTCTAGTGCATGAACAGATAGCTTTCACCCTTTTATATTTGACTTTTTGGAGGATTTTCATTAAAATAATCCAATAAATTGTGTGTGTCTTGTATGAAATCAATTTCCTTGCAAACTGTGACTGCACCCTGGGCTTAAATGGAAAATATATTAATAAAATACTTGTTGACCAAATTTAACTCCACACTGAAAATATTATACATTATGATCAAGTAATTTTCATCTCATAAAAAAATGGTTCAACATATGTAACTCAGTGAACTTACTGCATTACCTAAATAGAATCAGGGATGTAAATAGAATCAAGAGATATAGAAGAAACACTTCACAATATTAAAATTCCCTTTATGATGAGAATCCCAAATATATTAGGTATAACACTATCATACTTCAACATAGTAAGGCTCCATACATGGTGAAAACACAGCCAAAGTTATACTAAATAGGGAAATTTTGAAGTCAAAACATAGCTAACCTTATACCAAATAGACAAAATGAAGCCATTTTCTCTAATATTAGCATGAAGATAAAGGTATATACTTGCACCATTTATTCAATGTGGTAGTGGAAATTTTAAACAGGAAAGAATGTAACACAATGAAATAGAAATGAAACAGAAAATGAAGAAATAAATTATTTTTGCAGAAAATATTATTGCCTACATAAAAATTACAAAGTACTCTGCCAAAAATGTCTAGAACTCAAAAAAATATTGCCAAACAATGGAATTCAAAATTACCATGAAAAGATCAGTGTCTTTTCTATACACCAATAATGAGTTGTCTGAAAAATGAATCAGGAAAAAGAATTATATCCACTGCAGTAAAAAAGAAAAATATAGAATAAAAGATTTAGCCAATGATGTGAAAAAAACTTTACAATAAGTATCATAAACCTAGAAAGAAACAAAGTGAAGGTCAATATAATAGTTGCAAATAGTTCTCAGCTACATATAATGAGCAAATTGACATTGTTAAGGTGGAAATATTCCCAAGATGTGGTAAAGATTCCATGCAATGCCCATCATATTTTTCACAGAATTAGAGAAAGATCCTACAAGTCTTAAGAAAGCACAGATCCTCAAGAGTCAAAGCAATCTTGAGTAAAATGACTAATCTTGGAGGATTCATAATACCTCATTTCAAAACAAAGTATGAAATAATTGTAGCAAAACAGTATTTTATTAGCATGAAAATAAGCACAAAAATTAGAATAGAATAATAAAATAATATTCCCAGAAATAAATGCATTATTTTTAACCAATTCATTCACAACAAACATGAAAAAACAATTCATTTGGCAAAGTACGTTTTTTTAAAAGGTCTTAAATAACTGGATAACCATAAGTAGATAATTGAAGCTATCACCCTCTCATCCGGAGGAAAAATTCATTCAAAATTGATCAAACACATTAATATAGTACCTACAACATTGTAACTTCTAACAGGCACCATAGAAGCAACATTTCAGGTTAATGGCACAGGCAAGGATTTCCTGGACTAGACTCCCGTAGCTCAGAAAACAGAAATGAGGATTGTTAAATGAGATGACCACATTTCTCCAAATCAGAGAGGAGTGAGCATCTGATGAACCAAAAATTGATTTTATGAACCATTCACAGTTTCACTGGAGCAAATTCTTAGTGGAGCAGAATTTGGGTACTAGCTGATGCTACTGCAGTCATATAAACACCTGCCCTCTTCCACAAGATTTATTGCACTTTGTCAGTACCACATTAATGACTTTTTTGTCTATGTTTATTAAGGAGATTGTTCTATAGCTTTCTTTGGTGGATCTTTCTCTGTTTCTGCAATGCTCAGTCTCAGGAATGACTTTGGGACCGTTGCTTCCTTACTGAAGACTTTAAAGAAGATTGGAGTTAGATCATTCCTATTGTTCTTGTAGAATTCAGCAGTAAACTCATTTAGACATTGGCTTTTCTTAGTATTTTTTTATTACTGTCCCCAACTCAATGCCTTTTATTAAATTCCTCAGGGTTTGTTATGTCATATTTCAGTTCCAAACATTCTAGTATCTATGATTTCTTCTGAATTCTCTAATGTTTTAGAGTAAAGAACCTCAAAGTAGTTGCCCATTATCTTCTGCATTTTGATGCTGCTTTTTATTTTTCATTGGACATACTAATTGCATATACTGGGATCCTTTCTCTGTTTTTTTTTAAGAGGAGGAATTGACTAACGACTTTTCTGTTTATATTCTTTCAAAGTTCCAGTCCTTTTATTCATTGAATTTTGCATTTTAGTGTCAATTTAATTACTTTCTGCTCAGATTTTTATAATTTTTTTTCTTGAATTACCTGTGGATTCAGATTGTTTTTAGAACCTTGAACTGAACCTTAGGTTATTTGTTTGGGATTGCTCTTTTGCCATGATTTAAGCATTCTCAGCTATAAGATTTGCTCTTAGTACAGCTTTCATTTTCTCCAATAGTTTTCAGTATGTTATGCTGGCATTATTTATTTTAGGAAATGATTCATTACATGATTTTCCTAGGGTCCATTGATTATTCATGAGAAATTTTTCTCTTTTTTAATTTTTATTTTATTTAAAGAGAAATAAAGCAAAACAGAAAAATGTTAGAAATGATACAGAATTTTAAAAATACAGTAAGAAATCACTAGTTGATAAATTACATATTGTCCTCTTAGAAATAGTTGTTCATCTTACAAAATTAAAGCATACAAAATGGGCATTCAAACAGTGAGGCTGCAAACAGTTCTGTTCAATGATCCAACAAAACCTTAGTAATACAGTTTTCAATCCTATACACTTAAACATACATGCAGTTATATCCTTTAGAGCAATTTCTTTTCCTCCTTTTGCTTTTTAAGTCCATTATTTGTTTATTTATATCATGTTTCAGCTTGCTCAGCACCTTACTGATCTGTTTTGTTGTTGTTATTTCCTTTTTAGTCACCTTATATAATTCTGTTGTTTTGCTTTTTAGTTTCTCCTCATCCATGCCCCATGGATCAGCTTTGGTGGAGTTGGGAGGTTTTGGAGGTATTTTGTTACCTTGTTTTCTCATATTCTATTGTTTTTTGTTTAATTTTTTATTAACTTGGAGGTAGTAACATACAGCAGAACAAGATGGAATAAAGCCAATTGAGACGGTGTGGTAAAATTGGTACAGAACTTCACAGCAGGTTATTGGGATAACAGTAATAGGTACCATTGTATATCTTGTTATCTTCACAATCAGGTATAGCAAAATCAAAAGAAATACAGAATATTATAGAACTTAATCAAAATTGAATATTGAATACAGCAATACCATGAATCAGGACAAAGCAAAATGGTGATTAAAATATTTGCCTTCAAAGAGACAATAAAAGGAAATCTCCCTTATTTGCTTTATTATATATATGGTCAACCTCCCAAGAGATGCTCAGATCTCTGGCTCACACTTGCTAATGGGGGATGGCATGTTTGATTCTCAGCCTACACGTCAGTAGGCGGCACACTGGTTGCTCGATTTCTCAGTGCTCTAAGTTCCAACATGGCATGGATCTCATGAAACACTGTTGCTTCTTGCCCTGGGGTGGCTGTGGCTTGCCAGACCACAGCTATTTACCAGGGCAGCTGGCTCATTGCTCAAATTCTCAGCGCCCTAAGTACCAACATGGTGTGGATCTCAGGAAAGGCTGTTGCCTCTTGCCCTGGGGTGGCCATGGCTTGCCAGACCACAGCCACTTACCAGGGTGGCTGGCTGGTTTTTTGATTTCACAGTGCCCTAAGTTCCAGCACGGTGTGTATCTCAGGAAACGCTGTTGCTTCTTTGAGAAATTTTTCTCTTAACCCCTGTTTTCATAAAAGAATAAATAATATAGATCACACATATGAATATGAAGAAATGAGTCATTAGGCACAAATTACTGTGAGAACAGAAGAATTTTAAGAAGTTAAGGCTACAGAAGGATTTTTTAAGAGAATAAAACAAAAGAGGGCAGAACAAATCAGATCAGAACAGAACAACATAAGCAACACAACACTTTGCAATAAGACAACCAGACATTAACAATAGCTATCAAAATATATCTTTCTCCACTGTAGTTGAGCATAGTTTCATATACAATACTATCAAACATAACAAATTAGTATAAAACCATTCAAAAGAATGAAAGAATTACAGGACATTCTGAACTGAATAACTATGATCAATGGCTACTATAATATAGAGAAGTAATTTTAACTTTATGACTCAGTAGTTGTCATTTGAGTTTCTCAATGGCATTGAGTTACAAATTTGAGTTTCTAATTCACTGCAATTATGGTTTTCACTGCAAAGTCAACCACAGGTAGCTATCAACATTTCAGCATCTGTAATTGGGATGCAAACATGTTAACTATAAAGAAAATGTTCTCTGACTCAACTTATCCCTGAGCATGTGAGACTGTACCTACATATTATGAAATTTTGAGGGAGGATACGATGTGCAAATATGCTATCTAAATCTAGATCCTTTGACACCATTTAACAAATGGCCTTACATTCAATACTCCAAAGTAATTTTTGGCATCACCTTAAGTGGCATTCATGTAAGTAAATTATTTGTATAAGCTTTAGACTCAACCTGTCCAGAAATAGGTGGCCTCTGGTAACTTGCTATCAGTAGATGTTTGTGAGCTCATGGTCCATGGAGAAGTGGTTCTACATGACCATTAGGCCATCCATTATTCAGAACTTACATCACCAAAATACCACATTTCAGTGGGTTTTATGCTGAGGGCTATGTCCCAAGCAAATAAAATCTTTATTGTAATATTCACTAAGTGACATGAGTAAGTAATCCTCTCACAGTGTTTAAGTGATTTCAAGCAGTTTTCTGAGTCCAACACTCAAGGATAGTTCTGATTTGTCACTAAAAACAAACACTCAGTAGCAGGAACCAGAATTAAAGTTTTTATATTATATTAACACACCGGTAACAACAAACATTTTAGGAAATAATGGAAGAAAAACACACTTTCAGGGTTTAGTGATGAATGTTTATAATGCCAACTGCTCAAGAAGCTTAAGCAAAGGAAATTCTTGAGCCCAAGAGATTGCTGGTTGCATAGTCAGCACAGTAAGTCCTCTTCTCAAAAACTATATGAACATAGTGGGCAAGTGTCTAGAATTTAAAAAGAAAAAGCAAAAACCTGGAAATTATAAGAAGTATGATAGAGGCAGAGTCCCCATGCACACCGTGAAAAGGCCCAAATTCCTTTCTCTGCTGTCCTTGCTCTCAAACAGAGTGTCAACTCAAAGATACTACCAGCACACCTGGTTAATGTAGGAGCCTGGATTCACAACATACAAAAATCTCTATCACCTAGGCAAAAAAATAAGATAAAGTTTAATAAACTGTTAATTAATACATATATGATTACACAGAAGAAGAGCTTACATCATCAGGTTGGAGGGGCTTCCCTGAAATTCCAAAGTTTCTTCTTATGGTTTTCAAGGTTCTCACTGGAAAGGAGTCGGGCAATATTCTCTCTACAGATATGATCCCCAAATCCTCTTATAAGTGAGGCCCTTAAATAACAGTTGAGACAAATTGGCAACATCCCCTGCATGATCCCAAAAAGGGAGTCCGTAGCCCACAAGTCCTGACCAACAACCAGAAGGCACAGCCATGCATTTTCTAAACAGGCAAGAAAGAAACTCCTTGGAAGCTGGTCAGGCTAACAGTGAGTTTCTGCTCATATCAGGTTTTCCATCAAGCATTCTAACATGTAATCATTAGAACAATGGTGTGGCACTGTGTTGAAACCCTGGAAGATCTTTCTATATTTAATTTTAACCCTTGTGGGCAGCTTCATCAGGAACACTATGTGTCCTGCATCTTATGTATGACTTAATCTATCATTGTTCCAATGACATTTGCTTTTATCACAAAAGTGCAGTCATTTGCTGGAATTCTCTGACCCTTTAGTAAATTCATTACTTATATGTTTGCCCTGAGACCTTATGAGACAGTATCTGAATAGAGAAAAGATACACACACCCAACTGAGGAAGAATTGCATTGGTGGGGAAGAGTCTTACAGATGACTCATTCCTTATTCTGGGCCAGGCTAGCAGCTCCAGGAGTCCTAGAGAACCTTAGAGTCTGTTGGAAATAGAAATTGAATATTTACAAGAAGCAATTCCTCCAGGCACAAGGGGTAGAAATACCAGCAGACAATATGTAAGAATGTAAGGGATTTTATGCAAGTTAGGGAAACATCAACAAGCCATTCATTGTATTAGGGAATATTTGGCAATGGCCTCTTAGCATTCAGTTCAAATGCAGGGGTTCAACTGTGATGAACACCATCACCTAATGCCATGAAGTGGCATCTAGGAAGGAAGAAGCACATGGACCATGCAATACAGTGAAGAGTGAGGTCCCTTCAGGATCCAAGAGTGAGAACAAGAATCTAGGAACACAAACAAACAAAAAGAATATTATCTTTCCACATTGAAAAGTACAAAAATAGGAGGAAAAGCTTACAGTCAGGGTTCTTGTGTACAAGTGGGTGGAGGACAGGATAGCACCATGGAGAATATTGATGCATTCATCAATAGATCCCTTGTTGTTATGTATCCTACTATCCAGAAGAAACAAATAAATGTAGATGACACTTACTGAGTGAAATAGAATTCTCTAATTGGCCTTATATGAAAGATACCAATATAGAAGATATAGTAATAAATTCACAAAAAACATCCAATCACCATATCACCATCCTTGTGCACACTGGTGCTCCTTCAGTGAAGGCAGGCTCCAGTGTTGAATGTACACACTAAGGCATGAAGCTGCATGGGAAAGAAGAGAAAAATCAAGGGCATCATATTAGATGTATGTGCAATGCTTTGGGCTACGTTAAGAGGAAACTTGCTGTGTGAGGCAGGTGTATCAATGTTTTATGTCTGTGTGATTCAGTGTGACAGTGTTTCTTACCCAGGTAGACACTCTGATACCTCTGCTCCTGTCACTAGTGCCTGCTCCATGTCCCTGAAGAATTTTGCTACCATAGTCCCCTGGGATCTACTTCTGAGGTCTGGCATCCAGGAGAAAAATACAAACAAGAAAGTATACTAGAGTGTCATTTTCTTTACATGACGCCACCATGATTTAATCTAGTTCCACTGATAACATCCAGGGGCCACCTCCTCCTGGCCTCCTTCTTATGACTTTGTCAATAAGCGAATAGGATAGATGCCATCAGAGGAGCTGCTAAATGGATTTCACTAGAATATTTAATGTTAGTGTTCTGTTGATATAGTCTGAAAATTTCAGGCTTAGGCAAGAAACACGGGCATTGTGCCTTCTGAAGTGGAAGACTAACAGCTATCATCTGACAGGTCCATGATGAAGAGTTGCAGCCACAAAACTTTCCCTGTGTAACTGTGCTGTCTGCATATCAGTCATGTGTTCTGAAACTCATGACCACACCTGCTCTCCATTGCTTGGGGTACAAATAATTACATTAGAGCCAGGAAATCCATATTAGTAAGTCAATTTGAGTTCAGAAATAAAATCATGTTAGAGATATACAAATCAGCTTATTTTCCTATTATCTTCATTTTGTAAAATACCTTAACTCCATGACTG
>PVJX010027957.1:0-24345 GCA_004027295.1 Dolichotis patagonum
ATACCCAGTGCTGATTCCATAATGTCATGATGTGAAGTCCAGCAAAACTATCACTTTTTGTTCAAAGTGATCTTAGCTTGCTTTGCCTTGTTTAAGTTCAACACACATTAAGGTATGGACAGCTGTTTTGAGGAGAATGAGAGACACTATGACAGCCATTCTTGGCTTCCCTAATGTCTGGTCTTAAAGACCTGAAATGGTCTCCTCGTCCTGCTCAGATCAATTCCATACTAGGTTGTTTCATGTGAATCCCTGTATGTGACAATCTGGACAACTATTTGGAAGAAAACAAGAGTCAATATGATAGAGAGTGAATATCTCCGATTGTCTAGTTTTGAAATTTTTGTCTCTTACATTGCTTTCTTGTGATCCGCTTTGCTCTGTTTTATTGTGTTTAATTTTACCCTTTTGATATAATTGCATGTATATTTGCATGGTAAGATAGATGACCATATTGCTGTTTTTGTCAGATTGTGGAGCAGAACTGTTAACAGTCTCACTGTTTGAATGTCTACTTTACATGTTTTAACTTTGTAAATTGAACAACTATTTCCAAGAAGTCAGTATGTAATTTGTCAAGCAATAATTTCTTAGGTTTTTTTGTTGTTGTTCTTTTCCTTTTTTCCTTGGAATGCTGTATTGTGGCTACCCTTTATTCTGTTTTGTTTTGTTTTGTTTTTTTCTCTTTAAATAAAATTATAAAAAAAGAATTAATAACCAAATTCAGTAACATAGCTAGATACAAAGTCAACATTCAAAAATCAATAGCATTCCTGTACACAAACAACAAACTGACTGAGAGACAAATTAGGGAAACCATACCCTTCACAATAGTATACATAAAAAAGAAAGAAATACTTAGAAATCAATATAAGAAAGGAAACAAAAGATCTATACATTGAAGATTACAATACTCTGTAAAAAGAGATTGAAGAGGATATCAGAAAATGGAAAGACATCCCTGTTCATGGATAGGAAAAACCAACATTGAGAAAATGGTCATACTCCCAAAAATGTTATACAGATTTAATGCAATCCCAAACAAATCAAAATACCATCAGCATACCTCACAGATCTGGAGAAAACATTCTTAGAACTCATTTGGAAACAGAAGAGACCTAGAATAGCAAAGACAACCCTGAGAAACAAAGGCAAAGATGGAGGCATCACAATTCCTGATTTGAAATTATACTACAAACGTACTGTGATAAAATCAGCATGGAACTGGCAAACAAACAAACAAATAAACAAACAAAAAACAAGCTTGAAGATCAATGAAACAGCCACAGCTACAAACACACTCAGCCACTTTATCTTTGACAAAGGGGCTGGGCATATTCATTGGAAGTAAGATAGCCTCTTTAATAAATGGTGAAAAAACTGGCTTTCCACATGTTGAAGATTAAAACTAGACCCATGTCTATCACCATGCAGTAAATTAAAGTAAAAATGGATCAAAGATCTAAATATTATAACAGAAACAGTAAATCTACTGAAGAAAAGTAAGTAGAATTCTTAAAGACATAAGGGAAGGCAGAGAGTTCATGAACAAAAGCCAAACTGCATGGGAAGTACTTCAAGAATCGATGACTGGGATCTTACCTTATTAAAAAGTTTTTGCACATCAAAAGAAACCACCAACAGAGTGAAAAGAAAACCCACAGAGTGGGAAAAAATTTTAGCCAACTGTCCCTCAGACAAAGGATTTCTGTCTAGGATAAAGACTTGAAAAGAATTAGGCACCCCCAAATTCAAAGACCCAGTCCAAAAATGGACATCTGAGATGAACATACACTTTTCAGGTGAAAAAATACAAATTTCAATTAAATATATGAAAAAATATTTAGTCTGATTGGTCATTTGAGAAATGCAAATTAAAATAACTCTGAGGTTCCATCTTATCTGCCCCCGCCATGGCTTTCATTAAGAAATCAACCAATAACAAATGCTGGAGGGGCTGGGGGAAAAAGGAATCCTTCTCTGCTGTTGGTGGGAGTGTAGACTGGTACAACCATTGTGGAAATTAGTGTGAAGATTCCTCAAAAAACTAGAATTACAGGTCCCATTTGATCCAGATATTTACCTTTTGGTTATTTTCCCTGAAGAATTAAAAACATGATACCACAGAAATATATATGCACTCATGTTTATAGCAGCACAATTTGTAATTGCCAAATCTTGGAAACAACCCTAATGCCCATCAACTGAGGAATGGATTTAAAAAGATGAGGTATTTTTTATATAATGGAGTACTACTCTGCTCTAAAGAAGGAAACTCTAAAGGCCTTTGCAGGTAAATGGCTGCAACTAGAGATCATACTCATAAGTGAAATAAATCAAAGTCATGTGCATAAAGATTGCATTGTCTCCCTAGTGTAAGAAACTGAAAAAAGAAGTAAGATCCAAAATATACGACTGATATTGAGAAAGGGGAAGAAACTGCTCAAAACGAAAGAACAACTAGGATGGGTGAAAGCAGAAAAGAAGGAAGGGAAAAGAAAAATATATATACAAAATATACCTGAGATAGTTATACTACTGATTTTTTTTTTTTTTTGTACTGGGGATTGAGCTCACGACTTCATGTTTGCCAGGCAGGTGCTTATGCCACAGAACTAAATCCCCAGCTCCTCTGATATGCTTTAGTTCATTGAAAAAAATTGTTTGTTCCTAAATTGTTTGATCAATTATGCATACCTATATCTTGTAATCTGAGCAACTACTTTGAAGATAATAACACACAATATATTAACCATTGTTAATTTCTTATTATCTTGTTTTGAAATTCTGTATCATTAGTTTTTATTGTTTTCTTTTCCTTTTAAAATAAAAAATTAAAAAATACAAATTACATGACAGGATTGTCAGTAGGAATACATTCAAATTATCCTTAAGGAACTTGGGCAGAAAGACTTGCGTATGAATCCCAGTTTCACCATTTATTAGTCTGATGACAGTGCATGGATTCATTTGTTCTCCTGTCTCTAAAAGAATGGTAATAATATCTTCCCCAGGGTGTTGCTATGGGACTTAAATCAAGTATACATGTAGCACACTTAATATAATAAGGACACATACAGCCCTCACTTGCTGAGCAGTTAAGAGGGCAGCCATGTCTTCTCTTTGGGATTAATTTCTTCATTAAGGTATAAATTCTTCTAGTGCTATAACTCTTAAAACTAAGGGGTTAATATTTTATAATTACTATGTTATTTCTATTATTACTTAGTGTCTAGGAGGACTTCGTAGGTGAAGAGGTCCTTGATACACAGATGTACATGTATACACTTACACATAGAAATGCATACGCATGTCATTTGTGTGTAATGAAGACTCGTGCTGTTTTTATCTATTCCAGGTCACCCAATTCTTCAGCAGTTTTTGGCTTCAATGCTTTGTTTACCAAACCTGCTCAGCCTTTCGCTTCAGTGGTGATACTGTTATGCTTAGAACAATATGACTATGGCAACCCAAACAGCAGGTAAAGTAACAAAACCTTTGAAATCATGTGAAAGAGATGTGAAAACAAACTCAGCCTTTCACGTTAATTACTAAACTATCGTTTTGGACTTTGGAATAGTTAGTCATTAACCCATAGATCTCAAGTAAGCTATAATACAAAGTATTAATGTTAAAGAGACTCTATTGGGAGACTCTTTAGTACTGTATATTATTTAAATTAAATACACTACAAATGGCTACGTAACTTAACACTAAGCTACACTGCTTTATCTAGGTCATTCCTTCATTATAATTTCATTTCATAAATGTTTTTGAGAAGTCGGTATTAAATGTGAGGTACAAAGATACTGGGAATGTAAGATGAATAGGAGGCATCCGAGTGGCTCTGCATGTTACAAAAGAATTGTGGTAAAGACCCCACCAGAAGTCAAAAGGGCCATGTTGGTAATGCAAAGAAGAGATCCCTGTCTCCATCTGCCTTTACTGAAGAGGGGCTTCTGGAGCTGAGTTTTGGTGGCAGAGTAGGATTTTTCTTCCTGCACATGAGCAGTGTCAAACCAGGCAGAGGAGACAGTATGGTAAATATCAGGCAGTATAAATGAGGTCACAAGAGGCTTTTCATTTATTCATCCCACAGACATTACAGAGACCTGCCAAAGCTTAGTGTCCGTGTTATGGCAGCGAGGTGCCACAGTGAACAAAACAGCAGCAATCTCTGCTCTCTCCAAACTTACATTCTAGTGGGAGCGGGGCAGACAAAGCGTTAAACAAAATACAGTACACAGTATATTTAAATTCTTCCATGAGAAATAAAGCAAGGGTATTAGGAAGGGCTGGGGAAGGCTACTTTTTAAAGAAGGGTAATAGATAAGGCTTCACTGAGGTGACATTTGAATAAAGACCTAAAAGCATATGGGAGGCTGGGTGTAGTGGTGCACACCTGTAATCCTAGCTGAGAGGCTAAGGCAGGAGGATTATAAATTAGAGCCTAGCCTAGGCAATTCACTAGTTTAGTGAGACTCTGTCCCACAAAAACAAAGACAAAACAACAAAGGGACAGGC
The DNA here is from genome assembly GCA_004027295.1 of Dolichotis patagonum. NCBI lineage: Eukaryota > Metazoa > Chordata > Mammalia > Rodentia > Caviidae > Dolichotis > Dolichotis patagonum. Next base: position 4,525 of record PVJX010027957.1, read on the forward strand.
ATGTAGATAAATGCCAAAGCCCTGGCTTCCCTCCCCAGTAGGGCATAAAGGCTCTCTGGGGGAAGAGTGTTCCTGGAAGAAGGCAGGGCATGTGCAAAGGGCTGATTCACCAGTACCACACTTCTTGATCACTGTAGCATTATAGTAAGTCTTCAAAGAGAGCACTGTCAGTCCTCCAACTGTGTTCTCCTTTAATATTGTCTTGGTTATTCTGGCTCTTTTTTCTTCTCTGTTTAAACTTTAGCATCACGTGGTCAATATCTACAAAATAACTTGCTAGGATTTTAACTGAAATTATATTGAATCCGTAGGTCAAATTGGGAAGAATTGACATCTTAGAGTATTGAGTCTTCCAATTCATGGAGGTGAACTGTCTCCATTTTTAGTCTTTCTTTGATTTCTTTCACTGAAGTTTTGCAGTTTTCCTCATGTATATTTTGTACCTGTCTAACACTTACACCTAAATATTTCATATTTAGGAGCACTAACATAAATGATATTGTGTTTTTAGTCTAAAATTCCACTTGTTTATTGGTAGTAGATAGGTAAAAGACTTGCTTTTATAAGTTAATCTTGTATTTTGCACATTTAGATTCAACTGGTTAATCTTTTTTTTTTTTTTTTTGGTGCCAGGGATCAAACTCACAACCTTGCACCTGCCACAAAGGCACTTATGCTACTGAGCTAAATCCCCAGCCCCAACTGGTTACATCTTACATTAGTTTTATCACATGTTAATCAACATATCCATGTACTTTTTTTGTACCGGGTATTGAACTCATGACCTTGTGCTTGCCATGTAGGCACTTGTGCCACTGAGCTAAACCCCCAGCCCTCAGATCCATGTATTTATCACTGTTTCCCACCTAGTTTTTCTCACAATTTTGTATTATGAAAAAATTTAAACACACAAAAAAGTTTAATGAAGAGCACAGAGAAAATCCCTATGGTCACTACTTGACTCCTTTGATCTGATTCAATAGTTCTTAGTATTGTGCATGTCATATATATATATATATCTCAGATATAATGGGACTCTACTGATATTTTAGCATGCATATCCTAGCAGTAAAAGCATCCCAATGAGGAGGTTTTGCGCAGAGTAATGACCTGACTTGCCTTGCCTTTTTAACAACATCCCTCTTGCCGAAGTGCTCAGCATAGATTGAGAGGAATGGTGGGGGGCATGGGAACCTTTAGTTTAGTGGCCTTGGTTTATCATGTTTGATGGCAGCTAGAGGAAGGTGAGTTTGGAAGGGCAGTCAGGAGCCAATGTAAATGACCTGTATGCTAGATTTAAGTTTTTTTTTTAAAAAAACTTGTACATCAAGATTTCCCAAATATGATGACTTTTTGACTTTTGTTGTTTGAGTATGCTAAGTACTTTTACTCAATATTTTTCTTTAAATTTATTTTAAGTTACTAACTTTAAAAAGTCTTAATTGCCATAAGAGAAAGTATCCATGAAATCATTCACTTGGAAAACTTCACTTTTCCTAACATGATTAAAATATTTATTCATTAAAATAAAACTATTGTGTATTCAGATGAAAATCATTGCATGTATAGGACTGGTATGGGTGGTGTACTTTCGGAAAGATCACTCAAGGTAAAGGGAGTCACTGAAGATTTTTAAGCAGGAGAAAGACAGGAGCTAGGTTTATCTTAGAATATTCTGGCCATGGAGTGAAAGAGAGATTGGAGAGGGGTAAAAATAAAAGTTTAGTTTCTTTTTTATCTGTTTTTTGTTTGTTTGTCTTTTGAGACAAGGTCTCACTATGAAGCCCAGGTTGCCCTTGCAATGATCCACCTGCCTCAGCCTTCCAAGTGCTAGGATTACAGGTGTGTGCCACTATGCCTGGCTAAAGTTTAGTTACTAGCTGTCTACCAAAGAATAAGCAGTAAAGATACAAACGTAGATGTCTTAGTTACTTTTTTCTTGTTGCTGAGATAAAATACCTGACACCCAAAGTTAAAGGAGAAAGGGTTTATTTGGTTCACAATTCTTAGCAATTTCAGTCCATAGTCAGCTAGCTCCAATACAAGGTGGTATGGCTGAGGGGCATCACACCACAAGGGAGAAACAGTCCATGGCCAAGCAGTGCAGGAAGAAGGCAGTAAGTAGGGGCACCTTTATCCTACTCAGGACTATGCCAAGACACTCAGCAGACTAATTTAGACATATTACACCCTTGATCCCAGCATCATACACTGCAGATTTGGCTACTTTCGGAAAACCCACCTATGACCACATGAGGCTTTGAGGAGACATCTAGACACAAACCATAACAATAGATAAAAGAGTTTGCTGTCACTAGGAGCTGACAAGCTAGCAAAGGAGACACACATGAGGGAATTATAGCACAGACTGGTGTGTACTATGATTAGAAGGGAGAATGAAATATAAATGGTGGCTAAAAGGTGGTCTGATCATCACTACCTTAGAAACCAAATCTAGAGAGCCTTCCAGGCAGATTTGAGCAGAAGCATGAATCCTGTGTATGGAGGTGGGAGAGATCCACAGATGATGAACACATAAGAGCAAGGCACAGACATGTGAGATGATGAGGCATTCATTCAACAGCTGTTGACTGAGCACTTACCACAGCCCTTACTGTGCTAAACCTGAAGGACGAAGACACAAAAGATGCAGTGCGTACTGCTCATAGTCTATTGTGGAGCTCATAGTCTATTGCTCATAGTCTATTGTAGAAAAAAATCATAATGGGGGTATAGGGTGCTCTGGATTATAGGAAGTGTAGGCTCCTGAGGGCTGATATATCAACTCAGCTTAAAATTCACACTAGGTAGCAAAGAAATGATCCTGCAGATGAATTCTGAAAATATTCTAGGAGTCTACGCCAGTAGAGAGAGACATGAGGTCATATGATATACTTGAATGGATGGCAAATGATTTATTAGTAGAGCTTGAGAAAGTATAGATTTGATCCTAAAAAGAATGGAATGCAACTAGTATTAAAGTGATATATATATATATATATATATATATATATATATATATTTTTTTTTTTTTTTTTTTTTTTGTACTGGGGATCAAACTCAAGACCTTGCTCTTGCCAGGCAGGCGCTTAAGCCACTGAGCTAAACTCCAGCAATATTAAAATATTAATATCAGATTTGTCTTTTTTAGTTTTTTGAAACAGAGTCTCACTGTGTAGTCCAGGCTAATCTTGAACTCACTATGTAATCCAGTCTGGCCTTGAATTTGTGGCAGTCCTCCTGCTTCAGCCTCCTGCATGTTAAGATCACAAGTGTATGCCACCAAGCCTGGCTCAGATTTACCTTTTAGAAGATCACTCTGCACTGTAGAAAATAGTTTGAAGGAACTTTAGCTAAATAGCAGGGAAAAAACAGTTTGAAGGTCAATAAAGTGATTTTAAAGATAGGCTAGTGTGGACCCGAGCCAATACACTATAACAGAGAAGGCATGAAAGTGAACAAGGAGTTATAATGAACTGAGCTCAATAACACTGGTTACAGAGGTACTAGCTGCACTAGGCGATGTGTGTTAAGCAGTGAGTGTCTGTAGGAAGTGCATGCGGGCTGCTCCAAACTACATTTCTTCTGTAGAAATTGAAGGAATGCTTTCTTAGTCTCTGCTTCTTCATGCGCTGGGTGACTATTTCCCACCTGCGCTGGGGAAGTTGCTCAAAGTCCAGGAAGCATCAAAAGTTCCATGCAGTGTTGTAGGAGAAGACCGTGGTGGCAAAAGGGGGACTAGACTCTGAGGTAGAAAAGCTCAGGTCTTTTCTGACCTGTTACAGCTTATTCACTGACCCAGCTGGCGGCCATGGAGGAGGGGCAGGTGTGTCTTACTTGGCCTCTGAATTGTCTGTATTTTTTAGGAATACAAAGACTCTAAAGTAACGGTTCTCGGTCTTGTTGCACATTAGAATTCACTCACAGCTTGAAAAAGCTTGATCCCGGGTCATACCCCAGACTAATTAAATCATAGTCTCTGAAGTTACCAATATCTTTTAAAATTCCCTACTTTTTTCCATCATGTGGCAAATATAGGGAACCTAGAGATTGGCTGCCTTGTAAACAGAGGCTCAGGGGACTAATTCTTGTTAGTTTGGCAAACTAGTTTCATGATACTGTAAGCATTTTTAGAGGCATTTATTTAAATAGTGCTTTCAGGTATCATTTATTTTTGAGTGACAAGTAAACCCTGACATCCAGTGGCCTCACACAGCTAATGCTAAAGAAAATTTGTCTGGCTGAAGTACAGAAGCTAACTGTACACTTAACAGGATATGGTTAGATGTGTGATTCACCAATATAAAGAAATTAGGAAATCCTTGCATGATGGCACATGCCTGTAATCCCAACACTCTGGGAGGCTGAGGCAGGAGGATCTCAAACTGGAGCATAGCAACTTGGTAAGACATTATCTCAAAGAGAAAAAAAGAAAAAAAATTAGCTGGAGAGATAGCAAAGGCCTTGCATTCAATCCCCAGTACTGCCATAAAAAGCATTAGCAGAAATGTCTGTTTGAAATAAATTTCATGCTTGAGGGTATGTTTTGAAATATCTGATCATAATTTCTCTGTTATAATACACAGAACTGTATAGCCCAGGGACATTATTCTTTCCCTTGTCAGTTTCAAACTCTGTTCTGATTCCTTTTATAGTTAAAGGAATGTTGATCCCATAAGGCAGATTATTTTACTATGTTTAGAACATCTATTTACTTCTTAGTGATTCAAGGATACACTATCCAGCAGCAAGTAAATCTAATAGTTAAGTTTCTTGTTAATGGAAATCTATAACTGGGATACTTAGGCAAATCAATGTAATTTCTTTTAGTTATTTGGTATAAGGTATTTCATGTGGTAACGTTACAGTTGGGTCATCAGTTGTATGTGGAATTCCTATTAAAAATTATAATGCAAGTCCACATTTTGTGCAAAAACCAGACAGATTCTAGTATATTATAGAAAAAGGGATTTTTCTTTTTGGCTAATTAAGTATGTTCATATTCTTTCTTCAGTGAACTTTAATAGAATTTCTATTAGGAGTTAACATTGAGCAGGCAGCTAGAAAACAAAGAACTGTAAGACTGGATCCCCTCTGCTCTTAAGATCTTACATAGTGTTAGTGAGTTGGGGCAGAGAAGGCAAGTCTAGCACAATAACTTAAGTGCAGGGCTGAGATGCAAAAGGAACACGAGTTTGGTGCTCAGCTACATGTATGTTACTAAACACAGTGCATGTATTTGTCCCATTTACTAGCAGTGTCCTATAATCCTGGCTGAATTCCTGCTGCTTGATAGGAGATTCTAGGATAGGAAGACACATTTTCACTAGTGGTCACAGTCTGCCAATTTATTTACTGAGTTACAGTGTCATCTACTGATAAGTTGCAGGTAACCTAAATAAAATGCATTACTTAAGAAATAGCTTTGTAGCACTGGGGAGACTGAGGCAGAAGAACTGCCATGAGTTTGAGGCTAGCTTAAACTACATAATGGGTTCAAGACCAGCCTGAACTACAAAGTGAGACCCTGTCTCAAAAAACCAAAAAGAAGAAAAGAAAGAAATAGTTTTGTGTCTGGTGTGGTGGTACATACCTGTGCAATCTTAACATTGGGAGGCAGAGGCGAGGGGATCACAAGTTCAAGCCCAGCCTGGGCAATTTAGTAAATTAGTGAGCCTCCATCTCAAAATAAAAGTTAAGGGCTGAGGATGTAGTTTAGTGTAAAGGCCCTTGGTGCAGACCCTACTACTGAGGAAAAAAAAGTAAGAGAAACAGCTTTTATGCTCAACCTGTCATGCATACAAGCAAGTATTTTTGTTCTCTTTTTGCTTGTAGTTGAGGATGACACCCAGGTCTTTACTGCTGAGATATAGCCCCAGCCATTCCTTTTACTTGTCTTTCATCTGAAAGACTCACAATAAATATTTCCAAAATTGTATTCATGAATAAAGTTTAGAAAGTAACTTTTATCTCAGTGAAATAGTAAAAAATACATCCCCTCCCCAAAAATAGAATCTTGCTTTATCATGCAGGCTGGTCTTGAACTCACTCTATAGCCTAGGCTGGCCTTGAACTCACAGTGATCTTCCTGCCTCAACCTTCTGAGTACTGGGACTACAAGCACCTGGCCATATCAATATGGTCTAAAATTCTAGTAAAAACAAACAAACAAACAAACAAACAAAAAAACAGATCCAAAAATGAATTTTCTTGGGGTGAGTCATCTACAAATAAAAAAATAACCTTAGGGCTTTGTCTTTTAAGAAATGAAAATAAGCTGGATGTGTTAGCATATACTTGTAATCCTGACACTCCTGAAGGATCCAATTTGAGGCCAGCTTGGGCAACACAAAAAATTCAAAGAAGGCCTATACTACATAGCATGAACCTGTCTGTCTCCGAGACACAAAAGAACAACAACAGCAACAAAAGTTATTCTCAGTGCGTAGATATATATGGCTAAACATTAAAATAAAACAAATTCTAAAACTTTTTTTCCCATTGGAAACAGGACTTTGCCACAGAGATTTGCAATAGATTTAGCACTAGACTAAAATGGGTTTTATACAGTGTTAAAAGATTAGGCTATCTGGGAAGAAATGAATTAGTCTTATGTATTATACTTAATGCCAGAAGATTTTGTTCTTTCACAGTAGCAGTTCTGCATCAGGTTGTTGACTTTGCTGTGACTTTGAAATGCTTATTATACATTTCTTTATTGATGTTTTTATATGTTCTTGACCATTGGGTCCATTAAGAATGTAGTCTTGCAAAGGAAAAAAAAAATACCCTCCTCTAAAGAGCATGAAGGCTACTATAGACTCATTAAAAGAGGTTGAAATAGGCCAGCAGTTAGAACATTCCATATATTCTATCTCAGAATAATATACTTTTGGTGAGATACAGATTCCCTCTACCTCAGCACTGTGTATTTTGGAAGATAGTGTCTAAACGTGTGTGAACTATCACAGCCACAAAGAATTGTGCACTGAGAAGTGTACAAATTTTTTGGTGTTGCTTGAATGAATATTGGGGTAATCAGTGTATGACAAGGTTCTTTAAAGTAAATCTGGTTGCTAACTCTAGTGAACGTGAACACTTGTCATAATCTAAATTATCAAGAAAATTTGACGCAAAAGATTACGATTGGGGCTAAATCAGTTGATTACAATTGAGGCTAAATACAGCTTTGATGTGAATTTTTTTATGGGAAATTCCATCCAAAAAGCCATAGGACAACAATAATAGATATCTGAGTTTTACCACAGAATTATATTATTGATTCTTCCTCTTAGCTCATGTCTCTGTGTTCTTCTGCAAGTAGAAGCCCAGTGTTTCATTATAAAAGGACAAGTGAGGATAATGTTACACCTAAATCAGGAGATAATCAACTTTAGGGTGTTGATTTTTTAATAGAAAGATTATAGTGTTATTTTTTCCACTTAGTCTTTGTAGATGGAAATTTTAACAAAATCTCTCAACCTCTGGCAATGAGAAATAGGTATATAGGGGATTGTGATCCTTATATTTTGCTAGGTGTGGTGATGCACACTTGTAATCCCAGCACCCAGGATATGGGGCAGAAGGATTGCTGTGAGTTGAAGGCCAGACTGAACTACATAGTGAGACCCTGTCTCAAAAAAACAAACAACAACCACAGCAACAACAACAAACCCTAAAACAAATCCTCAAGACCACAGTTTAATCACATCAAGCAATGAGTTTACTCATCTACACTCATATTTGAGAGTATTTTATTTCCATGGGAGGTTTTTTGTTTTTAATTTTGAGTGCTGGGATTATAGGCCTGCACCATCATACCCAGCCTCCTTCTTAAAACTGAATTTTCTTCCGAGAAATTTAGATTAGAGTTACCTTTTTTATTGGAGTATTAATAGTTCTGATAAAATGTTTAAATAAAGATCTCAGCTCCAGCTCCAAATTCACTAACCGTGTAACTTTGGACAATTTCACTGGACCAAGCCTCAGTGTCTCCTTTAGGGTTGTTGTAAAAATTACTAACAATTATAGAAAAATGTAATCAGGATGTTATGCCTCAGTTGTGTCCTCTCAAAATTTATATAGTAAAGCTCTAACTTGCAACATAATGGTATTTGGAGATGAGACCTTGAGAGGTAATTAGATTTAACCAGGACATGAGGGTGGGGCCTGTTTGATAGGATAGTGCACTTATCCAAAGAGGCAACAGAGGCCCGAAGTGTAGCTCACTCGGTAAAGTGCGTAGTTAGCACGTGTGAAGTCCTGAGTTTGATCCCCAGCACCAAACAACTCTTCACTCAACAAACAAACAAACAAACAAACAAACTGAAAATAGAAAAGAAAAAAGAAGAGATACTGGAGAGCATGTTCTTTCTCTCTCTCTCCACCCTGCAAGAATAAGATTTCCTTTCTGCAAGCCAGAGAAAGGGCCCTCACCAGAATCTGACCATATTGGCACTGTGAATCTCCTGCTCCACAACTGTGAAAAAATAAATTTCTGCTGAGTCAACCACTTGGTTCTCTCATATTTAGTTATGGCAGTCCAAGCCAACTAAGACCTAGGCCAGACAGATAGTCACTGGGCAATACATTATACACTATTGTTCTTTAAAAAAGGGCTCATTAAACTGACTTTATTATTTTTTTAAAAAAATATTTTTGGAACCAGGAATCAAACTCAAGACCTTGTGCTTGCTAGGCAGGGGCCTTGCCCCTGAGCTATATTCCTAGCCAAGCTAACCTTAGAAAGAAGTTTCCTCTGTTCTTGAAGTAGCAACTGTTCAAGTTTTACTGACCCTCATGCAAAAGAAACTAACACTTAATCCTAGAGTTTGGCCTTTTCAATCTGGAGCACCTCTTCCCTACCCAGGGTTGCTCATTGATTAATATTGGCTTTGGTTGCAGCACCACTGGTAGGATCATCTGTAAAAGTATTAATGATAAAGCTGTGTCACTGATGCTCTCAGAAAACAATCTCATTAATTTATAGTTTTTGGGCAGCTACTCTGCTGCCCAAAGAAAGAGAATGAAAGAAGATAGGCTTCATTTTAGTTTTGTGATGAGGGAGATCCTAAATATGATAGGATTTGAGGTAAGAGTATAATGATTTATTTTATGGCCCGTTTTATCTTGTGGAGATTTTACAAATGGTTTCACAAGTATGAGCTAAAAAAATGAGGTAAAGGGTACCATGCAGTAATATTCTAGGGTATTATTATCCAGAAGTAGATATTTTTCTTTTAAAAATAGTCTGTGAAACAAAATTGGGTACAAAAATGTTTCTATAAACAGAGGTGCTAGGCTCTGTATTGTTATCATTACAAGATGATATTAATATATTTATTTATGGTAGTTTGGCTCCCACTGGGATGTCAGGTTTGTTAAGGGTAAGGATCATTGTTGATTTCTTTACTCTATATCCCAAGAACCAGGTACTGTTAAATTTGCAATAAATATTTGTGAATGAATAAAAACATATGCAAGGCTTAAAAATTATTTTTCTACTAGTGATTCATTAAAAAAATGTTACTAAGTTTAGAAAAGACAAGTGAAAACAGTCTGAAAACTAAGAAGCCCAACTAATTAATCTGTTAATTCATACCCCAATGGGGTAAATGTGAATGTAATGTGAGAGAAAAACAGAAATTATTTAAAATCATGGGTATGTTTCCAGCTTAGAAGAACATTTCAAGCGAGGCATGGTGGTGCACACCTGGGATCATTACACTTGGAAGGCTGAGGCAGGAGGATCACTGTGAGTCTGAGGCCAGCCTAGGGGTACATAGTGAGACCCTATTTCTAAAGAAAGAAAGAAAGAAAGAAAAGAAAGAAAAAGAAAAAAAGCATTTCAAGAGCAAGAAGAAATCTTAAGAAAGGATCAGAAAAACCAAGAAATTCTTTGAAGAGCATAAAACTATTTAATGAAGTGGTGGGGAAATAGTAGGTACTTTGGAGAGTAGGAAGCCATCAAAATGGTTTTAACATCAGTAATAGCCACATAAGCCTGGAAGTGTTGCATCTCACATCACAACATGATAGTGATCAAAACACCACATTCCTGGAAATATTTTTTTTCTAGGTGCACTTGAGGCCCAGCCTTGGGCTTTCTGTGAGCATATTTTTTAGTGTGCTCAAAAGGACTTTGCTTCTATAGATTACCAAGGTGCTCCCCATCCCTTCTCTCTGTGGAAAGAGGAGAAAAAGATAGTTCCATCTCAGAGATGGAAAACCTCCCAGAGAGAACCCTTGGAAGCTAGAATGCAATTTCTTGATATTTCTAAAACTAGGATCTGTTGCAACCATATCATGCTAAAAGGTAATGGGCTCCTGCTGCTAAGCAGACACAGACACAAAGCACAGAGGTGCCTCACCCAGCAGAAGCCAACCTTTTCATAAAGCACGGGGTTTCAGACCACCTAGTGTAATGATTCTGGGACTAGCAGCTCATGGCCATGGACCATTTTTTCTCTCTCTAAAGGTCTCTTAGGCCACTTCTTTTCTTTATTGCATTCAAGATGTGCTTTATTGTATTTGAGATTGTATTTATGCTGCTTCAGCGCAGAGCTTGGGTTTCTACTACCTTTTTGGCATTTTTGGTTAGGGTGTCTCTTGTGGTTCCAAACAGTGAATAGTCAAAGTTGGCTCATGATTGCAAGCACCCAGGACGTCAAGTTCAAACACACAATCATGACCTAATCCTCTTGTTTTAGTAATCTATGCTTAGTTGTTTCAAACCTCCTGTGTGTCTATTGGTTGTGGCTGATGAATCCTTCCCTTGGAGTGGCCAGAGGTGGCAATTTACAATAATGTGGGTAAAAGTGCCTGCTGGAAAGGTGTGTTGTTTGGGCTACTTTTGCTACAAGTGACAGAAATCTAATGCAGCCTAGTCCAACAATAAAAACTCACTAATTCCTGTATCCAAAATGTCAGACAAAATGAATGTTAAATAATGTCCAGAATCTGTTTGTCAGACCTCCCTTCTGTGTTAGGTTCAATCTTCTACAACCTGGCGGCAACACTGCTCCAGGTTTACGAGGGCCAGACAGCCCGTGTGAGGAAACACACACTTTTGTCCTAGCAGCACAGCAAAAGTGCCAGGCGGACACTGATAGGCACAACACGAGTCATGTGCCTATCACTAAGGCAACAGTTGTACCTTGAGGTGCGGAATCATCTGGCCAAATGGGGCAGGTGTCTAATTTTGGGAGTGAAGGGCAGTAAGGCCCCACCAAGTCCTAAGGACTGAGGCAGGCTTACTATAGATAAAAGGAGGGGATTTTTCTTGAAGGAATCAAAGTAAGACGAAACACTGTATGTCCCTAGAGATGAGGTTTTCCATGGAGAAATGGGGCAGAGCTTCTACAAGGTGACCATATTCTGAGAGCACATCAGTGCCTCCGCTGCTTCCAGTTATATATTCCTGAGTCTGGCCTATGACCCCAGCCTCCATGGTTATCTCAGAGCCCAAGTAGCAGCAACAGAAGAGTGAGGAGTGGGACAGTAATGAGCTCTAGAACCACATCGGACTCAAGGTGAAGGCCAGGCTTGCTGAGCGGCAGTTGGGGGAGATGGTCATGTCTAACAAATGCAGTCCAGTCCTGAGTACCAGGCATTTTGTAACGATGGTTTTAAGAGGCGGAGGTAGTGATGGTTGGAGTTTTTGCTCATGATTCTAGGCAGAAGCCTTCTAGTCAGCACCTCTTACTCTTCAGAACTCGGCTCAAATGCCATTCCCTTTGGGAAGCCTTTTCTGGATTCTACTTGCCAAGAGTAGGTCTCACTCTCTGATAATGAGTTCTTATTCAATATCTTGAGTACTTCCACCATAGCACATTTTTTATAGTCATCTTATGTAATCCTATGCAAATCAAAATTATTTATAATTATTTAAGAGCTACCTTTTCTAGGTAAGATCTATTGCCTATATGAAGGTAAGCTGCATGATGGTAGGGATTCTATTAGTTTTACCTACCATTGACTATCTACTCCTGAGGCTGGAGATTTAGTTCGTGGTGTAAGCGCCTGCCTGGCAAGCACAAGCCTATAAGTTTGATCCCCGGTACCAAAAACAAAAAAAGAAAAAAAAAAAAAAACTACTCCTTAGCACATGGTGCTTACATAATACACACACAGTCCCTATATGTTTAAATAAATGAATGATATATAGGTTCTGGTAATAGCAACTGGTTTTAATATGAAGTGGAAACTGCCTTTTCTCCTTGTATCTTATAGTTTAATGTTTTCATTTCTTTCTTCAATTGGCTGAGGGGCTATTTTAGATAGTACAGTTAGCCAAAGAGAAGCTTTGGACTTGACAACAGGCCCCTGAATTGTGGAAGTTCTTAGTAGGAAACCAGGACATGCTGCTTCTAAGTATTGTTAATCCTGGATTCTTCTAGTTGTGTTGAGTGGAAGTTTAGTGTTGGAAATAAAATCCAAACCCTTCCATCTTATTTAAAACCTGCTGGAAGGTAATTTCAAGACTGAGGTAGTAAAAGAGTACATGTGTATGAGCCTATGTTCTGTGCCCTCAGCTCTGTCTCTGTCCTCTATCCTCTGTGTCATTCAGGATAGCAGCCATGCCACTTCTCACCAGGCATTTTGGTCACAGGTTTACACATCAGCTTCCTCGTATATAAGTAACTAGAAGAAAGGAATTAACCAATTATTTGGAGTTAAAATTAATTGATAAAACGTCTTTTCTTTTTTATTTTGTTGAGACAAGGTCACCCTATGCAGTTCAGGCTGACCTTGAAATCTCCAGTGTAGTGCAAGCTGGTCTTGAACTCACGGCAATCCTCCTGCCTCAGCTTTCTGAGTGCTGGAATTATAGGGGTGCACCACCATGCCCAGAGACTTTATAAATGGGTTCATAGATAAAAAATTTTGCTGAAGCCATTTGTTAAATAGCTTTGAATTAATAAGAAGCCATGGGGAGGAAAAAAACCTAACCATGTTTTGTATTTTTTTTCTTCTAGTGTACTGTTAGAGCTTCAAGATTTTATGTTCTATTTGATTTGCCTGGTTCCGCTGGGCATTGCAATAATTCAGATTCTGGTTTGGAATGAATTCTTAGTCAGAAACAAGAAAGACCAGATGCAAAGTCTTTAAAGGAAGGACCAGGTACTATGGGATTCAAACACAACTGCAGGTGTTTGCCAGTTCTTACACAGTTTACATTGTATCCAAAGGCAAAACTGATCTTTGTAACTTCTAATTTATTTAGAAAGCAAAGCAAATAAAACAAAAAGTCCAACAAGTTTTAGGACTTAAAAGTTTTTAATTCTCTGTAAGTCAAGGCTTCTCTGTTGGCTGTTTCTAAGGGGTTGTGTAGCTTGGACATACCAGTAATTCTTCATTGGAAATTACTGTCGGTTGCTTCGTGTTTCCGGCAGCTTGCCTGCCTGTGCATGCCACTTTGTTTTTAGAACTGCACATTGCTTGTTTGACCATTTTGTGAATAAGACAGCCATCCTTTTCTTGTTTTGTTATTAATGCTGCACTGCTGTCATTTGTAGATTCTCCTGTAAAGAGTGGAGAAGTCACCACACTCCTCTCTCCTTCAGTTGGCTGGGCATTGGCTTCCTTCATTCAGATACCTGCCTTTGTCTAACTAACTCAGACTTTGTGCCTGTTCATTTGGTCTGCACATTTCATCAGAACAATAGTCAACTCAGCCTGAGATGTGTATATACCTGTATGCTGGAGATGCTTGACAACTGACTTTTAGAAAAAAAGTTTGTATATTTATATGCATTATAAATTTTACTAATACTGTACAAAAGATGTATGAAGCATATTTACAAATAACAATAAAAATCTATTGGGGCAGCATAGCTCAGTGGTAAAGTATAGGCTTAGCATGCACGAAGACCTAGGTTGAATCCCCAGGACCCAAATAAATAAAATAATTCAGTTTTTGGGGGGGGTTGGTACTGAGGATTGAACCCAGGACCTCATATTTGCAAGTACTCTGTATATTTTTGTCTTATCTTGCTAAGTTGACCAGAATGGCCTTGAATTCTAGATCTTCTTACCTCAGCCTCCTTGGTGCTGGGATTCCAGGTTTATGCTACTGTGCATGGTAATATATCATATTGTACTCTATTACAAATTCTGTATACCTATACTTTTACTATGAGTTTCTCTTTACAAATTCTACTATGTTTTCATAATTCACAAGAGTCATGAAATCAAGACTATGAAGCTGGATGTGGTAGTTCATGCCCGTAATCCTAGCACTCAGGAGGCTGTAGGAGGAAGAATGTTGTGAGTTGAGGGCCAGACTGGACTACATAGCTAGGCCCTGTCTCAAAAAAACCCAAACACTAAACAATTAACTTTAAAAAAGACTATGAATAAACACTTGGCTACTATTCATTTCACCAAAACGTCATTTTGTTTTGTTTTTTTGAGACAGGATTTCATTATGTAGTTCAAGCTGGCCTTGAATTCATTATGTAGCCCAGACTGGCCTCGAACTCATGGTGTTCTTCCTGCCTCAGCCTTCTAAATGCTGGGGTTACCGGGATGTACCATCATGCCTGGCCCAGCAAAAATGTTTTGATTATGTCACCAACCAAAGTGTGTAGTTCCAACCTGAATGTTGTTTTATATTTTTGTTTGTGTTAATGAGTGAGACAAAAGTGAGACAGTAAAAACCCATTTCAGAACTTCACTTGATCACCAATGATGTGAACAATCTTGCTGAAATGAATGATACGTTTTGAGTACTGTGAAGAATATTTCCTTAATTTTTTCACAATGTAGTGGCTATAGACACGACAATTTAGCATTTTCTTTCTCACTACATCTTGTTTCATTTTGTTTTGTTTTGGTTCTGGGATCAAATCCAGGGCCTTGCATGTGCTAGGCAAGTACTCTATCATTGAGCTATACTCCTAACCCCTTCTTTACTATTTAAGTCTAGACCAAAGATTGGGAAACTGCAGCCCATGGGTCAAATATAACTGGTGGCAGTTTTTGTACAGATTGAGAACCAGTAACCAAGGATTATATGAGAGATCACATGTGGCTCACAAAGCCTAAAATATTATCTGGCTTTTTACAAAAGTTTGCTAACTTTTAGTAGATAACCAACAAAACAACAATAATTTATACGGATTTCCATGGTGTGAATACTTCTACCATGGTGAATATCGAGCTACCAAGGTGATATTACTAAACAGAGATTTGGAAAGAAATGAACTGCAGTGGACTATTACATTTCAGATAAATCAAACATTAGTAATTCCCATGAGCATAAATAATAGCAAAATAATAAAAAATAATGTTTGGATAATCACTTTTGTTTTTAATATAATTTAGTTCTTAAAAGTATGTATTTATTTTTCATAATGGCTGATTAAAAACTAGTTTGAGAATTCCTAAGAAGTTAATGTTTGGCTCTCATGGGCTGGTATAAGCAGGCTCCAGAATACCGCTGGGTATACAACACCGGTGTTCTCACTGCGTTGCTCTTTCCTAATCTGCGGGTGAGTATATTCAATAAGAAGGGAGTATAGAGGTGGAGTAGACTTGATTTATATTCTGATTTCTCTGACTCATGCCAGGTATAATAGTACGAGCTTTTAAAGAAATTTTATTTTAAAGATAGTAAAATCCAACAAAAGAAAACAGAACAAAGCCAATCAAAACAAAGCAGCAAAATTGGCACAGAACTTCAAAGCAGGATACTAGGAAAACAACAATAGCCACAGTATATCTTATCTTCACAATAAGATAAGTCTGTTCCATCAGGTACAGCAAAATCAAACCAAAAACAAAGCAGAATAAAACCGATCAAAACAGAATATTGAATAAAACAAAACAATCAGAACAAAGCAAAATAGTGAGAACAATACTGGATTTCAAAGACAAGCTAGAAGGAAATCCCCCATATTTGCTATATTGCATACTGTCAACCTCCCAAGAGATGCTTAGACTGCTGACCCCAGGCCTGCAAAATCAACTAGACAATACAAGCATTTAGTTGCTTTATGTACCTTTGTTGCTATCAACTCAGCCTGTTCCCTGAACCAGTGGGTTGCTTATGGGGTGGGGTTGGATTCTTAGCCCACCTGTGGGTAGGCTCACAGGAGGCGCTGACTTTTCCTGGTAGCCGCGTAGCTTGCACAGCTCACCAGAAAGGCTGGCTGGTTGGCTTCTTGCTGGATCCTCAGTCCCAGCATCAGTACAAGATTTTTTATAAAAAGATGTATTTCCAAAATTTATTTTCATTTTGCTTTACTTGCAATTGTAAAGTTCTTCTCTCAGGACCTGGAGTTGGGGGAAGCTAAGGATACAAATAGTGACTGTCTTATCTTCCAGAGTGGTCTACTAATCATAAACTCAACCCTAAAGGGGAAACTAAAGACTGAAGTGTACGTTTGTGTAAGACAGATGGTAGAGAGACCCAAGCCTCTCTCCAGGGTCAGCACCACTTGTGGACTGTGGTAGGAGAGAACCAGGCCTCACCAGGAGGTGATCCCTCCCTGGAAACCAGCTCCATGCATGGGCTGCTGCTGGAGTGGGGTCAGCCACATCCAAGCCTCTCTCTGTAAGTCAGTGCCACTTGCAGACTGTGGAGGGAAAGAACAAGGCCCCACCGGGAAGAGCTCCCCACCTGGAAACCACATCATTTTCATTGTTTGTTGGGTTGGGTTTTATTCTCTTTTGTTTTGTTTGATTATGTTAAATGTGAAGGCAGGAGAAGCTATTTAAAAGATAGCAAGGCATATTATGGTAGCCATTTTGGATTTACTATTGGCTTATTTTGAAGTCCTTTATTGCATTCATTGCTTTATTTTTATTGTTTGTAGTCTATTTTTGATTTTTACTATGTCTGAAGGCATCTGCAGCTATTTTGAAGACAACAAAAGGCATTATGGTAACTCTTGCTGATTTTGTAAGGTTTTGAAGTCCTATATCACTTATACTGGTTTATTTTGATCGGTTTTATTCTGTTTTACTTCTTGGTTTTATCCTCTTTAACATAATAAAAAATAAAATATAAGACAGATGGTAAATTTATCCAGTCATATCAATATGATACTAAATACAAATGGTATGAACACGAAGTAAAAGACAAATTACATAATGGGTAAAAATATGATCCAATTACATGCTACATACAGAAATGCACTTTTTTTTTGCCTTTTTGAGACAGGGTCTCACTATGCAGGGGGCAGGGGGATTGCCGTGAGTTTGAGACCAGCCTGAGCTACATAATGAGTTTAAGGCCAGCCTGAATTACAGAGCAAGACCCTGTCTCAAACCCATAAGCTGGAAAAAAGACAAATTCAAACCCAAATTAAGCAGTAGGAGAAAATAAAATAAAGATCAGAAACTAATAAAATTGAAAAAGAAAGTCAATTACACTAAAAGCCAGTTCCTTGAAAATACCATTAAAACTTCTTGCCAGACAAGTCTCTTTAATAAAAGAAAAAAATACAAATTTCCACTACTAAGAATGAAGGAGAGGCATCTATCCAGAGTACCAGACATACAAAGGATGAAAAGGAAATATTATTAACTCTTTATATCAATAAACCTGACAACTTGGATGATATACAACAAAGTAAACTCTAGATCAAAATGTTTCGTTGGTAAATTCTTTTTTTTTTTTGTACCAGGAACTGAACTCATGCCCTCATACTTGCCAAGCAGGTGCCATGCCACTGAGCTATATCTCCAGCCTACCATTGACAAATTTTACCAAACATTTAAGAAAGAAGCAATTTTATATAAACTCAGAAATTAAAGGAAAGACTTTCCAATTCATCTTATGAGACTGGTATCACCCTAACACTGTAGCCAAAAATATTATTAATATTTTAGACCTGTATACATGAACACAGATGGAAAAGTCTTCAACAAAGTATCCACAATTCTAATATAGCTAATATGAAAAGGATAAAGAATGAGAGCAAATGGAACTAACTTTTGGAGTTTGGTGTTGAACGTTCATAAATCAATCAGTGCAACTCATCTTCAACAGAAAAAAGAAAGGGTTATATGCTCATCTTAATTGATGAATAAAAAGCATTTGAGGAAATGTAATATCCACTTGTACTAAAAAACACTCAGCAATCTAAGCGTAGAAGTGGAATTCCTCAACCTCACACAGGCCTCTACAAATATTCTGTAGCTAATTTCATCCTCAGTTGTAAAAGACTAAATGCTTTTCTCCTAAGATTAAGGGCAAGACAAAGATGTCTGTATCTCCCATTCCTATCTGAAATCGTGCTGGAGATTCTTGCTAGTGCAATAAGTCAAGAGAAATAGGCAAGAAAACACAAATTTGAAAGGAAGAAGTGAAACTCTTTTAGCAGATAGCATGATTGTTTATGGAGCAAAATCCAAATAATCTAAAAGCTACTAGAATGAATCAATGTATTTACCAAGGTTACAGAATTTAAGGTCAATATATGAAATCAATTGTATTTTTATGTACTGGGAATGAACAATTGGACACTGATATTACTTTTAAAAATTGCTATGTACAATATCATAAAAAGAGCAATGAAATATTTGTGTAGATATCCCTTTAAAAATATGTGCAAGACAGTTAAGATAAAAACTAGAAATCATTGATGAAAGAAATGAAGAAAACATAGAGATCTATATTGAGTCCTGGATTGGAGGACTAAATATTAAGGTGTCAATTTTCCATAGACAATCCAATCAAAAGTCCACCAAAAATTGTTACAGGAATTGAAAAGTTGATTATAAATTGTGTCAGGAAAAGTAAAATCATTAGAATAGTCAAAAACAATTTAAAAAGAAAAAGTTGGTATAGTCAAGCCATCTAAATCCAATATTCACTATAAAGCTATAGTAATTAAGAAATTGTGATATTGACAGAACAAGTAGAGTTCAGACAAAACCATAAAACTTTGCAAGATGTGCGATAGAATTCAGTGGAAGAAGAATATTACTTTCAACCATTAGTTATCAAATGCAAAAGAGTCCAACTCTTATGTTGCTCTAAGTATAGTTAAAATAGATCATATACCTAAAACCATACATCTTTTAGCATAAACTTAGGAAAAAATCCTTGTAATTCTGAAGCAGGAAAGATTTCTTAGATTATATCATATATATAAGCCATGTCAATGAAAGTTGATATTTGACTTCACCGAAATTAAAAACTTCTGATTCTTAAGACACTAGCAAAATTAAAATGTAAGCTACAGATTAGAATGGAATATTTGTAAAATGACTATTTGATAAAATACATGTAGAATATAAAAAGAATGCTTTCAACTTAATTATAAGATGAAAACAATAAAAATGAGCAAAGGTTTGAAGAGACATTTCATCAAGGACAATATGAAAAGGTGATTAACATTACTAGGAAATGCAATTTGAAATTGTAATGAGATATCACTACCTAACAGAATAGCTAAAATAAAAACTGATAGTACCAAATGCTGATATGACTATGGAGTACCAGAACTCTCATACATTCTTGTTAGGAATTAAAGTGGTTGAAGCCAGGTATTTAGTATGAGCTCCCCATATGCAAAGATATGGACAACTATTTGGAAGAAAACAAGAGACAATATGACAGATAGTGAAGATCCCTGGTTGTCTAGCTTTGAAATTTAGGCTTTCTTATGTCCCGTTCTGTTCTGTTTTGTTGTGTTTAATTTTACCCCCTTAAAACAAAATTTAAAAAAATATACATATAAAAGAGGGGAAAAGAAAGTGCTCTAAAGGATATAACTGCATGTATGTTTAAGTGTGTAAGATAGATGACCACATTACTGTTTTTGTTAGATTGTTGAGCAGAACTGTTAACAGTCTCACTGTTTGAAT
>PVJX010027958.1:0-24347 GCA_004027295.1 Dolichotis patagonum
GCCATTCTAAAATCAAATTTTGGAGACTGAGCTGGATGTGGTTGTTCAGCTACTTGGGATCCTGAGGCAGGACAGTTGCCTGAACTCAGTAGCCTGTGGTCGCCTGGGCAGCAGAGTGAGAGCCTGTCTCTAAAAGATAAAAACTTTTTTATTGCAGGAGAGGTTACCATGGTCGATACCAGGAGAGGCAAACTGTTGTGATTATCTTTTTCATCATTATTATTGTTACTTTTTCAGTCGTTATAGCATTATTCAGTAAGGTCAGCCTTAGTGAAAGTTTAACATACAGTTGCTGTATATAGTTTCATGAGCAGAGCTGTGATTTGATTTGCATATTATGGTAATGTTTTATGTTTATGGGTTTGTTTTTAAACTTTCCAAATTAGCAGTGAAGACATTTGCAGGGGATGCTGGAGTATGGGGATGCAGGAGTGTGAACTGCTTACCTGGCATTTTAGCTACATTTATAAGACTTAATTTCTTACTGACTTTACCAGTCTGGAATGGAGGATGATAGCATCAGCCTCTTGCATTTCACCTAAAACATCTCCAATTCCCATATAAAATGTGCAAGGACTGATAAAAAAATACAGTAAATATTTAATAAAAATTTACAGTAAAAGACATGTTACCATTAATCTCTCTCATAATACTCCCCCTCACTTCAAACCCACTTACCCCATCATTCTCTCTACTTTCTGAAGGAGTTGAAGTTCTTTTTCATGAGTGTATTTAAGAGGTGTGACCAAAAATTAGAACAAATGTTGCTGCCAAGTGCTACGTAACAGAAAGGCAGACTCATAGAAACATTGAAGTGTGCTTTTGCCACCTTATTTCCTGGATCTGCCTCTGCAACTTGGCTTTTTCCCCAAAACAAGACAACAGTGAAAGGTAATATTTCGAATCAGTTCAAGACATCGAAGCCGGCAAGACAGCACAACTAAATACACTCAAAATAGAAGACTTCCAGAACGGCTTTTAGAGAGTAGTAAGCATCATGAAATACTGTTCAAAGGTTCAGCGGGAGTATTTTGAAAATGAATGTGGCAGAGCCTGGGATTTAGCTCAGTGGCATAAGCGTCTGGCTGGCAAGCACAAGGTTGTAAGTTCGATCTCTGGTACCAAAAAAAAAGAGATAAAGAACATGACTATGGCAGTTTGTCCTTTATTGTAATACATGTTTAAAAAATTTAAACACAGACTTTTAATTTTGCTTGAGTGCTATGTAATATAGTTACAGGTTTGCAGTTTAATTTCTAATTTGAATTGTGTGTCTCTTTCACATTTATCATTCATTTTAATTGTACCTTGGCCTGGGGAAAAAAAGAGTTCAAATTTATGGATGCATATGTGATAATATAGTGGTTGCAAAATACAGATGTAGGCAAGGAAAGAAGCCAAAGTAAAATATTTGTGTCAATCATAAGAAGCCAAAGTGAAATATTTGTGTAGATCGTAACTACTTGGTTTTATTTTAAAGCCTGTTTTCTTTTTGTTGGCATTGACTTATTAGACTGCGAAAAGTATCTCTATATAGATCGATGTTACCTGAGATTTTGAGGTAAATTTTGGATTAATAGAGTACTTGCAGCATTTTATATAGGAATTCAGGAAAACAACTTCCATACTTTGGTTTGGTCACAGAATAAAAAATGGAAGTTTTTTTACTTTGGTGTAAAAATACAGTTTGGGAAGATTGGTCACGTAATCATAAGAATTGAGTTAGGTATTGTAGCATGAATGATTTGTGCTAATGTTATTGTTAACTTCTGAGTTATTTTCAGTGTAGAATCCAACAATGTAGAATCTTACATAAAGATTATTGAATGCATTTTGATGAAATTTAAAACTATATTTTTAGCTGCTTAGAAGAATTTGATATACAAATAGTTTGGGGTTCTTCTCCTTCTAAGTGTACTTAGTTTTTCAGTGGGGTTGAAAATAATAGTGCATTGAGGCCAGGCATGATGAAGCATGCTTATAATCTCAGCATTCTGGGGACTGAGACAGGAGGATCACCATGAATTCAAGGTCAGCCTGGGCTACATAGTGAGTTTAAGACCAGCCTGGACTACATAGAGAGACTCTGTCTTAAAAAAAAAAAATCCAATACATTGAAGTGTTGTTTTCTATTTTGGTGGTTTTTAACTTAAAAAAATCTGTTTATAATTTATTTAAATACTCATTACAGTAAGAAACATATGGATTAAGTTGGCTATTCTAATGTATAATTTCCAAATGATTTAAAATAACATAGTTTTCAAATGTGGTTTAAACAAGTATTAGATTAATATTAAAGGCTCAAGTGAAATTGCTAAGGCCAAATTAGACTGATTTTCTGAGAGCTTTTTACATTTTCTACCATTCTTTTAGTGTCAATAGTATAATACAGTTTCACATACTGTAATTTATGTAATAAACCCATGGACTCAAAGCAACAGCATCTGAATATCTTGTTTAGTGATAAAAAAATATTTTTGATAAAGGGATGTATAAAAGTCACGTAGCTAGCTGGGCATAGTGGCACATGCCTGTAATCCCAGCACTCAGGACCCTGAGGCAGAAAGATTGCCACAAATTTGAAGCCAGACTGGGCTACAAAGTGAGTTTAAAGGCTAGCCTAAACTACATAACAAGACCCTATCTCAGGAAAAAGGGGAAAAAATGACATATAGCTATCATTTTGGGGATAGTTTTGATCAAATGTACTGATCTAAGATTTATAATGTTTAAATGATTTAATAAATATTACTTGTATTTTCTTCTCCGTCCTACAACAGTGTAAGAAGTAAGCAGAGTAGTCATTAAAAGTTCACGGATGGCTAGACATACGATGTAGGTGCTCTTTTCAAGGGACGGGATACAGAAAAGCAGGAAAAACACAGGAGTTCAGGTTAGATTAGTATGATGAATTCGTCTTCCTCAAATGCTTTTGAGCACAATTCCAAACAACATAATTATGATATGGTCAAAAACAGTAGGTCAAGAAATACTATGTTTTCAAAGTTGTTACCTTGAGAAAGTTACACATTAAGAAGTGTGGTTGCTAAACTGTTTTCAGATGCTTTATTCAGTTAGTTTCAAAATCTTTTAAAAAATGCAAAATCATTTTTATTTTCATAGACATAGGTAAAATACACTTGAAAATATAGGTTGTAAAATAATTGTAGAGGTTTGAAAAATGGAAAAGAAAAATAACTTTCATTATTTTACATATTAATAAAACCAATTTTCTTTGCAAAGTTCTTTCATTTGGTTCCTTAGTAATGATTTCTGTATGCATAGTTAAAAGTTGTTTTCTGTTTATCTTAATATTTTCTGAGTTGCACGGATCTGTGGTTTGGTGTCTCAGTTTTGAAAAATTCTTCATCATTTTTACTTCAGGTATTTCTTTGGTTTATTTTTCTTTCTTCTGGTATTTTCTTTATGTATAGGTATACCCTTTATAATTGTCTTACAGTTGTTAAGTACTCTTTGAATTTTAGAATTTTTTTTGTTGTTTTTCAACTTGGAAAGAGTATCGTCACTTTCAAATTCATCATTTTTTCAGCTGTGTCCAATCTACTATCAAAACCATTCTTCATTTCCATTAATGTTACTGGTTTTTATTTCATTTTCATTTTTTTTTCTTAAGGTTTCCATGTTACTATTGTAGTATCTTTCTTTTTTTTGGTACCAGAGATGGAACGGACAGCCTCGCGCTTGCCTGGCAGGCGCTGTGCCGCTAAGCTATATCCCCAGCCCTATCCTTCCGTTTTTAAATGGCATGAATGTTTTTCAATAGAGTGTTTTAGCATACTAATCACAGTTTTAAAACTCCTGGTGTGAGAATTCCAAGAATCTTCGCTGTACTGGGGTCTGGTTTTGATGATTGCTTTCTTCAGTTTTTTTTCCTTTTGGTATGCCTTGTTATTTTGTTGTTGTTGTTGTTGTTGTTGATAGCTGTATGTGTGATACATGGCGTAAAGAAACTTAGATATACTTTAATGTGAGATCCTTATGTTACAGTATTTGGCTGTGAGTTAGGCTGTTTACTGCTTGCTGTATCTTTGAAGTCAGAGGTTAAAATACCTGCTAGTGTACTTGTCTCTTGTCTTTGAGTTTCCGTCATTCTCCTTAAACATGGTGGAAGGCTCTTTAAGTTATCCCCTGTATTAGACTGGAGCTCTGTTGATGTGTGGTGAGGGGAAGTGTTCTGTTAATTATCCTATGATTAGGTCTGTCAGTTGCTGAGGTTATTTGGGCCTTGTCTTTCATGAGTGCTTTTTAATCCCCTTCTGCCCGACCTCAAGCCTTAGTCTGAGATGGGAAGGCCAAAAGGGGCTGGAGTTTGCTGTTACCTTTCCCACAAATCAGTTAGGCTCTGGTAAAATAGTTTCCTTTGAGGTCAGAACTTTGTTACTGACAACAAAGATGTTTGGGCAATTTCAAATAGTTGCTCTTCTCCCTCTGCTGAAAGCATGAGAGGACTTTTTAAGGAGCGCTTTGACAATTAGTGATTTCCATCTGAAATAAGCAAGGAATCTTCAACTGATTGTTAACTTTAGGATTATACTACCTTCTAATTCTTACAGCTTTTTATTCTTTAGAGCTTGATAAAGCTAATCTTTACAGCATGATTCTTTGCTGCCTTAATTATCTACTATTTCATATAAGCCTTAGAATCATTTTTTCAAGAAGCATTATAAAACTTTTAAAATTAGTATGATTAGAATGATAGTGTTACAATATTTGGACTTCCCACTGGAAAGTTGTTTTTTTTTTTTTTTCCCAAATCTTACTGTTGGGGATTTTATAATTTTCTTTGTCTCATTTCTTGTGATACATATTTTCTGCATTTAAAGATCTTTTTTTATTTTCTTGTGATACATATTTTCTGATTTCTTGTGACATATTTTCTGCATTTAAAGATCTTTTTTTTATTTTCAAATGATTTAAATTGCATGAATGGTAGTGTTTCTGTGGATTCTTTTTTTTTTGTTTCTGTGGATTCTTTAGTTTCTTCTGATAATATAAAGCCATAGTTTTAAAATAAAAATACAAGACATCAATTTAATACTATTAATTAAGCTGTGGACCTTATTTGGATTTCTTCAGTTTATAAATATACACTTTTTACAGATATTCTTTGCTATTATTACTAGAATGACCTGCATTCTCCTTTCTGTCCTTCTTCTCTTTCTCTTCTATTCCCTCTTTTTCTTCTCCCACGTTTTCATTCCCTTACAGGAGTGTTTGTTGGAATGTATAGTCACTAGTGAGAAACTGATGTTAGTACTTTAGGTGGTTACAGATTAAGTGAAATATAAAGAAATTAGTATTTTATACCTAAGTGTGGAAGAAAATTTTTGTGCAGTGGAAATTCAGTATGTGTGTTTTATTTTTTATAACTTTAAGGCTGTCAAAATTTTATTGTATCAAGACTGAATGATAAAATAATAGAACCTTATTTGAAATAGGCCTTGAAGAATATTTTACTCATCTTTCTCCCCTGCGTTGGAATGCCTTCTCCTCTGACATTTTTTTCACATGTTATATGGGGGTAATGGTTTTCATTTTTTATTCCATAATACAATGCTTAACCCTTGTTAAAATGTGTCACTCTTAATTCTTGTCACATTGTCCTTGTTCATAGTTCCTGAAATATGTAAGACTGGATCTTGTATTTTTTTTCTCCAAGAGATGCAGTAGAACTTATTTTTAGGAGATGTCTTATTTTTTCACATACAACAGTCTACATTTATTCATTTATTCATGTGCAGAAATCTACATTTATTCAAATGCAGTTATGTAACTTCTGGAACATCGTCATAACTCCAAAATTATGAATTTCAGCCTGAATTTCTTGCAGCTCCATTTCTGTAGAGCCATTGGCTCCGGACTCTTTGGCCATCGGTGTAGCTCCTAAATGAGCACTTTCTGTTGAAGTAGCCTGCTTGCAGTGCATTGGCAACATGGCTGCCAGTGCATTTATCCCATCAGTTCTTTACCCAAACTTTGATCTCTTGCAGGTGAGGCTTCACGAGATTTCCTTTAAATCAAGTGTTAATTGAAGACTTAGGATACAGGACTGGCAAAAAAATAATGACAGTTAAGAATGAGGGTTCACGCTAACTTGAAGAAAAATTGTAGGCACCAAAATTCAAAAAATGTTTCTTAGTATTGAATTATGAAGGTTTGTATTAAACACAGCCACCTGTTCATTATCAAATGCGCATGTCTTTCCTTCTTTGTGTCTGTACTCAGATCAGTCATTTGGCAGTAAGTCTGGAGTTCATCTGTGTGGACGTTTATCTCTCATCCAAGGCACCCTTGGATATTTGTAAATAATTGTAATTCATATTATTTATTTTAAGTACTAATGCCAATGTTACTTGTATTTAATTGTATTAATATTATTTTATAATTCAGTATATCCGTTTTGTGTAACCGCAGATGTACTAAATGCGACTGGCTGAGGATCTTAATTTTGGCTTATTTTGAGAGTAATATATTTTATGAGCATCCTGAAAACTCATGCTAGAGCTTATTTTCTGGTTAGGGCTTATTTTCAAGGAAATACAGTATCTTGTGTAAATGTATTCTTTCAAAAACTGAACTAAGCAAGGTTGTAGAAAAACAGAACAATTACACATTTTTGTTGGGAACATTAAATTAATACACCAATTATGGAAAACATAATGGGAGTTTTCTCAAAATATTAAAAATTGAAACTACCGAATGATACAGCAGTTCTCCTATTGGATATAGATCCAAATAAAATAAGAGTTGCCTGAATTTATGTTTTCATTTCAGTACTGTTCACAATAGGTGAGACATAAAATTGAACTAGAGGCCCATCAGTGAATGAATGTGGGGTGTGTGTGTGTGTATGAATCCTATTCAACCATAAAGAGAAAAAAATCCTGACATTTGTGAAAATATGTATGAACCCAGGGCACATTACATTAATGAAATAATCAGTCACAGAAAAGACAAAAACTGTATGAGCTCACTCAAGTAGAATGGAACAAAAGCTACTCTCATAGGAGAACAGTAGAGTGATAGTTACTAGAGGCTTGGAGTGCTGGCTGTGGGGAGGAGAATGCTAAGTATTGCCAAATGATATGTAATTAGTTTGGATAAAAAAGCGTAGAAAACAGAACAGGTAAATATATAGAGACAAAAGTAGGTAAGTGATCATTTGAGACTTGGGAGTACAGTATAGGGAAAAAGATAGGTGGGAGTGGAGGGAAAGGAAAAAATGATAAATGCTAATGATTATGGGCTTATTTTCATGGCCAATCAGTGCTCTAAATTTTGGGACTGAGGATCTAGCTCAGAGGTTGGAGCATTTAACACTGCCCCACCCCATGTAGATTATGAGTGACAGTTATACCACTTTCTGAATATACTAAAAACCATTAGATTCTACACTGGGTGAATTGTATATGTAAATTATAACTCAAAAAATGTGATTTTTAAAAAAATATTAAATGGTCTACTCATGTAGGTATGAACTCATTATGTTAAAAAAAAAATCTTTGAGTTAATCACATTTCCTTTTCATCTCATTTTTACACTTTCCTGAGTCTAAATTTCACTAACTTATGTTAGGTAAAATCTGAGACTACATTTGCATTTCTAGAGCCTACCCATATAATAAACCTTTTAAAATGTATTACATATTTTTGCCATTGACAAAATGTGTACTCAGACAATAATCATTCTGACATCTAACTAAATTGGTGGTGATGAACCCATGGCATGCATGCCACAGTGGGGAGTAGGTTACTGTTGAAAGCTCTGAAAGATTGGCCATCACTGAAATGTATCGTTTGTTAAGTGTGTTTAGCTTGTGTGCCTTGCATTCATTTATTAATGTAACACTAGCACTCTGTAATCTTCTGGAAGGGAAAGATAAGGTTAGATATTATTTCTTTTTGTCAAAGGAAAGGCTCCCTGTGGTACAGCATGCAAAACTGTACTACTACTTATGTTGGGAGATGTACTTTGTTTAGAGGACCCTCCTTGAAGCTGGTTCTAAATTAATGAGAAGTTAACTTATTTTGAAAGTAAAATCTACATAGACTTCTGTATGGGAATGAGGGGAGTGTCTAGACTTCACTAAAACACTTACTTTTTAAATGAAAAGTTTCTTCCCTAATGCTGCCTCTTTTAGCTCTTTTTCATTTTTTTCCTGGCTGTTTTTTTTTTTTTTTTTGGCTCTTCTTTGACAGCATATTGATTGATTGAAAGGCAAGGAGTTACTGCATAGTTTTTGGGATAGTGTAAAATAGTATAATAAATGTTAATATATTATAACTTGTCTTTTTTTGGCTCTGATAGGGTAGATTGGTAAAAAAGTAAGAGTAACGGTGTTCCTATTGTGCAATAGGAAGTTCAGGTGTCCTATTCTTTTTCCTCATTTACCCACTTATAATTCTGTAACTATGTGTCAGTGCTTTATTCAGTGTCCTCAAGAGTAGATACTTAAGTGTGGGTCACTGATTAGTAGCCTCTGGTGTTAGATGGATTAATTGATTCTTAGAAATATTCAAACAGTGTGAATGCAAACTGCTATAATGAAAGTAAATGCGCTTTTCAAAAAGAAATTCAACAGGTAGAATTTAACCTCCCTACAGGAGAGGCAGGGGAGAGGCAGGAGATGAGTTTGTTGTTTTTGATTCTGAATACTAATTAGTACTTGAACATACATAAACTTCAGTGTTATTTTTAAAAATACAGTTGTGAAGTATTTGTGCAAGTAGATTCATTTAAAATTTTTACCATGTCAGATGGGTAGGAGGGCTTTTTAAGATTTACTTTGAGACAGTGTTTTTTGTTGGTAGAGAAGAATCGTTTTGGTCATTTCCATTTGGGATTTTAATTTTTGTCAAGGGTAAAATTAAGTATAAGTCTAGTGAAAAAATACTCACATTTAAGTCAAAGTATAAACTATTGGAACTAGGTACAATGATCAGTGTAAAAGATACTTCCATTCTTCCCATATTCTTCTGGTTTACTTGTCTGATAAGTTTGCTCAGGTGTTTCAATGGTGGGAAAGTTAATTTGCCTGAATTTTGTTAGGATCACTTAGAAAAAAGTTTTGTTATCCCACACAAAAGAAGAAGAAGAAGAAGGTGGTAGTTTAAGTTTTTTTTTTTAACTCTGTATCTTTCATGTGTTTGTTTTCTCTTTGTTAAATGCCAAATTATGTTTATACTATTAGGATTGTAGAGAGGTAGTTTTAAATGTTGATTACTTTCACAGGTTTTCAGAAATGCTGGTGCCTGAGCCCCACACCCTAAAGATTGACTGGATTGGTTTGGAGTGTGGCCTGGGTGATCTAGTTTAGGTGATTGTTCTATGCAGGAGGAGTTGAGAGCCTGTGTTCTAGACTTACACTGAACCTAGTCACTGCTCACAGTTTTCTATTTTTTTTTCTTAAGTTAGCACCTAAAAATCCTTAATTATAAAAGTAATGTATTACAGATACTTTACCTTCAAATGATATTATTACATTTACTCTGTTTATCTTAAATTGAACTTTGTTAATGCTACATTTACTTTTGAAAATTGTTTACTATGTTAGACTCAAAGACTTTCAAAAGCCTCAGTGATTAACTGCCTTGTAATGAGCTATCATTTCTTCCCAGTATAAGGAGAAATAACAAGGTAGGTAAAGAATTAACTGTTTTCATTAGTTAGGTCAGTAACTTGCATGTTTTATGGAGGTTAAATATGAATGCCGATCAGTGCATTTCCTGCTGGCAATATTCCTTCATACCATTTTTTGTAAATCTCTCATGTACCTTTTAATACTTTGTTTTCTCAAAACTGAAACAGACTTTTGAAGTTACATGTGCACATGTTATTAAAATTAGATTATCCATTCTGATGCTTAATTACTGTTTGCTAAAGCTGCATTTAATAGTTTCTTTAGGTTAGTTTTCATGCTGTTTTGAAATTCAAAGGGCTATGGTGGGAAGTCCAATTAGATTTCTACTCAGAATAATTGATATTACTTGGGAGAAATATTATAGTACTCGTATTTCAGCATGGTTGGGTGTGGGGAAATTAATTACATCAAAATTCTCATGTGACTTGAGAAAATGATGACTATTTAAAAACACATCGGAAAGTTAGAAAACTGCTTATGAACAATCTAAATAAAGGTATTTGGCCCAAACATCTGTAATATGCTACAGAACTGGGAAAAAAATATACTAAGGATAATTTTACAGGCATTGTCATGAACAGTTATTGATCCCAGGCTGATTCTTGGTAAAATTACATCGTTGGTTTATATTTGGTTCTTGCCTGTTTTCTGGAATGTCTCTAACTCTTCTCTCTTGTTATGATGCTGTCTTCCTCTGAAATATATATAACATTTCCAAAATATTTCTTCTCCTTTTACCAAAATTTTTATTAACTGTGGAGTTTCCATTCTGGGGGACAGATCGATAGCTTGAGAGATGAACAAAGTAATTCATACCTCTGCTTCATTATGTGCTTACCATAAACCTGTGTACCTACCATTAAGTTTTATTAAATATGTGTTTCTGCATTTGAAATAAAACACAGATATATGAACTCCCTTGATACTTTACACTAAATCTCTTTGTTCTCTTCCCTTCGTAGGTAACTGTTGTGTGAAGTTTATCTTTTTTGCAAACATTTTCAGAAAACAAATTAGTATCTTAATAAATGAAAACAAATGCAGTTGGGAGCAAAATGTTATGAACAGAAACCTAACATCTCTAAGTAGCTTACAAATAGTTGACAAAGCCATTTCTGCATCTGGATTTTTTTTAACCATCTGTATTTGAAAGTTCACTACTGATTAAAGAGCTTTGTTACAACAGTTGTAAATACTTGAAAACCTAGGCAACATGGGGATATGAAAAATTAACTGTTTGTAAAAACCTAATATGTGTTGAAATGTGATAATGCCTTGTTGACAAGGAATCATTAGATATACAGAATTCAGTGTTTATGGAACTAGATTGTTGGCAGGCACAGTTCAAACCACCAGCATCACTCTTGTCTGTAGTAAATACTCTGTCAAATCAGAGATAAATTCATTTATATATTAGCTAATGAATGGGATTCATTTAGGCTTTAATTTACAATCCACAGTTAAAATAGGTGACCATTGATTAGATTATTTTGGCTCTCTATGATATTTAGTTCAGATGAAAAGGACTGAAGTGACACTGAAAAGAGCAGAAGATAGCATAAACATGTTTAAAAGTTTCAGATGCAAGAAATTATTTCAGAAATAATGACTAAGCATTTTGAATTTTGTATTTGACATTTAGTAATGTTATGTTGTCATTTATTGATTACTAAATATCTGTGTTAGTCCTTTAGTGAAAAAAAATTCATTTAATTTTTACAAACAGCAGTCTTGTGTGGTCAAAACTATCCTCTGAAGAAAATGGGTTTAGAGAGGCTAAATACATTGATAGAGCTTGCAGAGCTAGTAAGTTAGATTTGAATCTTTTAAAATGCTGCTACCATCGTCTCTAAGGTTGCTTTCATTGACCTCTAGATATTACACAAGAAAAAAAATTGCAGTCATTTTAAACTTGTCCTCATAGAGTAGGTGATTACACTTATATTGGACAAGGGAAGATCTGTGATAAGTGACGTACCAGACTCTAGCAGAGTTTCAAATACAAATCCATTATTCAGGAATGTGAATCAATGACCTGAAAAAGAAGACTTCTACTTATTTAGGATAACAAGATAGCTTCTTGATGCCTGATGTTCCTTAAAACAGAATTAAACAGGAGTGAGGGTGGCATAGCTCAGTGATAAGTCCATGTTTAGCATATGCAGAAGCCCTGGGTTCGAGCCCCAGCACACTCCCCTGCCTCCAAATCTCTGAAACATGCTTAATGTTATATGTGTTGAACCACAACAATTACAGTTAACTGTTAGAATGTACATTAAAGAATTTTGAAGCTGAAGTGATCATAGCAATTGTCTGGTGAAGTCTTGCTATACATGTAAGGTAATGAAGCATTGAATAAGTGAACATGATTATAGTTACTCAGGTAATGCTGTTAGAGGTAGGACTAGAACTTTTATAACCAACCCACATCACTTCCAGTGTTTATAGAGGGTACATTTGCACCACCACCATTGACAGTACATGGTTTGCCCAAAACTGTGGTGTTACCGGGTAAAATACATGTTGTTACATATCAGAATTTCCTGGAATTCTTTAAAGTGAAAATCATTTAGCTAAAGATGCCGTCATATCAAGAACCTCTTTAATCTGTGGCTAGAAAAATGTGCAAAATATTCTTGTGTTTTGGAAATACGTCTGTCTTAGAAGATGGGTTGCCTAATAACCTAATTAGTGACACCATTGCAGATGAATATCACACCACAAAGTTACCTTTCCAGTTTATTAAAGAAGAAGACATTTAAAAAGAAACAAGGAGGGGAAAAAATGGAGACAAAGTTTTTAGGTAAGGAGGGGAATGGGGCGGGGAATGGGGAAAAAGGAAGAATTCAAGTTGTGTCATGTACAGGTACAAATTCCCTATGATGAATGTATATACTTGAAATGTACCAATAAACTTAAAGACGTTTGATTGAGTTATCATAATATTCTAAAAAACTATTAGTAAAAATTTAGACTTATGAAAGCTCATTTTCCTACATTTTTATTTTTATAGATGTACAAATCCTTCCTGTCAAAAGCTATGAGGATCTGAGATTTTTTTGCAAGATAATAAATTAGCCTACTACAGTTTCCTGGATGTGAGGAAGAAGACACAAATTTGCATTTCTCACTCCAGTTTTCTGAGTTCCAGTAACCATAGGATGATAGGAAATGGGCTCAATGACATTGAACATGCATAGGATAGGATACATTAGTGGGGAGGAACTCTTGAGTGTAGAGAGCCAAACTTTTGCTCCAGAGTAATGCTACCTGTATTTTCTAAGGCTGTCAGTATCAGTCACCCTTGAAAAGACAGTCTACAGTGGAGAGCGGTCAGTATCTCTGCTCACAGAGTATGCAGAAATTTGAGACAAAGGGATAATTGTTTACTAGTGGTAGAGACCAATTAAGCCATTGTTATTTCTCAATCTAAATAAAATACCTTAAAAAAATTCCTACTGTGATCACCTCAGTATACTATTTTTTTATTTTTTTTTAAAGAATAAAAACAATGATACAGAATTTCAGGACAAAATAATCAGATTAACAATGGCTAATATATTACATATTGTTATCTTCAGAGTAGTTGCTCAGATTACAAGACAGCCATGAAAAAAATGATTAAACAATGAAAGCACAAACCATTATTTTTGATGAATTAACAGGGATTAGTAGTACAGTGTCTGTTTTCCTTTTTTTCTTTTCTCCTTTCCCCCATCTTAGTTGTTCTTTCCTTTTGAGCAGTTTCTTCCTCTTTCACTTTCACAATAGCTATTATATATTTTGGATCTTATTTACTCTTTCAGTTTTTTACTGGGCAGACAATACAGTGTTTATTACATGCAAGTCTGATTTATTTGACTTAGAGTGTGATCTCAAGTTGCATCCATTTACCTGTAAAAGCCTCAAGTTTTCTTTATAGCTGAGTAGTACTCCATCATATAAAAATAACACATTTTATTTTTAAAAAATTTTTTAAAATTATTTTGAAGGTAGTGAAATACAACAACAAGACAGAACAAAGCCATCTGAGATAGTGCAGTGAAATTGGTACATAATGTCACAACAGGTTACCGGGATAACAGTAATAGGTGTCATAGTATATCTCATTATCTTCACAGTAGTTGTTCTTTCAATCAGGCATAGCAAAATCAAATGAAATACAGAACATTATAGAACTTATCAAAACAGAATATTGAATAGAGTAATACAGTTAATCAGAACAAAACAAAACAGTGATAACAATATTTGCCTTCAAAGAGATGGTAGAAGGAAATTCCCCATATTTGCTGTATTGCATACGGTCATCCTCCCAAGAGATGCTCAGACCTCTGGCTCCCATTTGCTAATGGAGGTGGGGGGAATGGGATGGGATGGGATGTTTGATTCTCAGCCTGCGGGTTGCTTGGTTTCCCAGTGCCCTAAGTTCCAACATGGCGTGGATCTCAGGAGACGCTGGTTGGTTCTCTCCCTGGGGCGGCCGCCGCTTGCCCGAGCCATGGCTGCTTACCAGGGAGGCGAGCGGGTTGCTTAGAAAATAACACGTTTTTAAAAATCCATTCTGTGATTGATGGGGGGTATTTGGGTTATTTCTAAGCTTTAGCTGTTATAAATTGTTATAAATTGTACTGCTATATGTACTTTGTGTTTAATTCCAGAAAAATTTCATTTTCCATATTACATACCTTTGTAACCCTTTAATATGAGGGTTGAAATTAGTGAAGGGTGTTCTGGTTTAAGTGAACTTTCTTTTCAAACATTCACATATTTTTATACCAGAATGACACAGTCTATTTCTTTGTTTCCTTTTCCTGTTTTAGCTCCAACCATTTTTCTTCTGAGATTTTAATTTCAGCAAATATTTACCATATACCTATTGTAATCTCAAATATTGAGTATTGTAGTCCAGGTATTATAATCCCTTTTCCAGTCTTCCTTAGAATTCAAAAAGTTGTAATTCCATTGACACGTTATTGAAATCCCGCAAGTTATTTCCAGTCTACCATCTCCAATGCAACTCATGGCAAGAGTAAAGATACCAGGACATATTTAAATTAGCCAAGGGATCCTAAGCCCAATCCCAGTGAGGATATGTTTACAAAGGCCGTGATCCAAGGCCTCTCCCAGAATTTATCATCTTGTGAAGAAGGAGGTGGCTCCAGGATGAGTGACAGGATGGTGAGAATTATGTGAGTAGCTTGAACTGACTAACCAGGTGGGGAGAAAAGCATCTGTGCAAAATACAAGGAGACTGACGTGCAGAAGGATCAATCTGCATAATTCAATTAAGGAAGTAATTTAATTGTTTTTAGAGGTTGTTGCTTCAGTTTCTGATGTGTAAACTTCCTTTATTTTGAGGCTGATACCCTGTTAACATTCCTGCAGCTGACTGGCTGTGCCATCCTGCTGTGCTCATATCTTTTATAGAGAGCACTATGCTAGGAAACAGGAGACTATCACAATAGCTTCAAAGATTGTATGTCAGTACTTCAGCTGGTTTTATTTGCATTGCTTAGAGCCAATTGCAGAGGGAAAGATACACCATAGCCCGCTCTGTACATATCAGTATATGAAAATAAGGCTTGATTTAGCTAATGTTGCAGCAGTTGTTCTGCATTCAAGAAGAGGTGCTCATATTGTTTTCTACATATACCTATCATAGGCTCATGTATATAGGTAGGAAAGATTGTTCCTTTAGTGTACCTTGTCATACACTTTAATTTTTTAATCTTCATGTCAGCTCTGCTGTATAGAGGGTAGAAGTCAGGCTAAAGTAGAAGGGTATTCATGAGAGGGTACACAGCATGTGCAAAGGGTTTGCAAAGACAGAAGATATCCACAGAAGAGTATCAGAAGAAGAACAAAAATGTGAAATCTGAGGAGAGAATGCAGGATTGTCAGCACTTTATGATGTTAATACTGAGCTATTTTTTTTTAAACTGAAGTTCCACATTTAGTATTGAAATTCTTGGAAATTGTACTCTTAATGAGTGCAGTTCCTATTTTTTTTTAATATCTCAATGGTTGAGATATATGAAGCCTTCTATGCTTCATGAAAAGTATTTTGGGGATGTGGGTTGTGTTACATATCTTTTAATGTTAGAATGCTGCAATAACAAAGATACCAGTTTTGCGATTGCTTGTGAGTTTGCTGTTTAAAGCATGGTTTTCATTACATAGTTATCAGTCTGTTTAATTAGACCTTTGTATTTGCCTATTGACCACAATTGTGGTTGATTTTCAGATGAAAAATTTGTTACTAGCTCCAGGCAAAATATGCTTTGTATTCTTAAACTCTACAGTGACATTAGAAATTAAATAATACCTCTCCTTTGACATTTGCCTTGGGAATAATAAAGATGTTACTACATTAAAAAGAAAACAATTTAACAAGTAGAGGTTTTCATTAGCTAGTGCTTTCTCTCCAAATGACATTTTTACTTTGACATTAAAAATTTAATGCATTATAGATTATTTTAGGTGGTTCTAGTTTTTCTAAATATGTTCAGGAGATCTCTGCTATAATTACGTGGGTAATTCCATTGAAACGTTTCTCAAGAAAGGTTTGATTAGATGGTCATAGCTAGAGTTAAATGAGAATATAGTATACCTGGTATAAAAGTTGGACTAGAGAAAAATTACCAGATGATAGCTACTACAGGTTAAATGTACCTTGTGTCAGATGCTTGGGATCCAAAGTGTTCTGGAATTTGCTTTCGGGAATAGTTGCATAAGCAATGCCTTGGAACTAAGGTCAACTTTTAACACAGAATTTACTTACATATCATACATATATACATGGCCTGAAGGTAATTTTATACAGTGTGCCTACATTTTAGTGTGCCTACATTTTGACTTGAGAGATCACTTAAGGTCAAATGTGGGATTTTACACTTGTGTCATGTTAGTGTTCAAAAAATTACTTTGGAGCACTTCAAATTTTGGCTTTGCAGATAAGGAAATAATTTGTACTTCTTACTATATTAATTTTTAAAGATCATGTTTGTGCTACAAGTACTGTTGATCATCTGTGTCCACAAGGTTTGCATTCAAACAGTTATATATTGGAAATATTGGGGTGGGTTACAGTTGTACTCTACATATACAGACTCATTTTTCTTACTATTTTCTGAATGCAGTATGATAGCTTTATGTAGCATATGTACTCTACATATACATACTTTTTTTTCTCGTTTTCTAAATATGGTATACTTTTACGTTTTTCTCATTTTCTAAATACAGTGTAATAATAGCTTTATGTTTTATTAGTAATTTAGAGCTTATAGTGTATGGGAGGGTACATGTAGATTATATGCAAGTACTATGCTGTTTAAATAGGGGCATTGAGTATCTATGGATATTGATACCAGATAGGGTTCTGGAATGAATCTTCCTTGGATACTGCAGGAATAGCTGTTTATACATTTAGGTGGAAAACTTTCCTAAAGAATGATGGTAAATATTTTCAAGTGGAGATTATTTAGACATACACTGTCTGAAACAGCCACTAAAATTCTGTTCTTTGGTCCCACTAGTCACATTTCAAGTGCACAGTAGCCACGTGTACCTAATGAGACTTTTAAAAAAGTCTTTACTGAAAGATATATTGGACAATGTTCTAAACTAGTAATTTCAGTATTTTCCCCAATTAGTAGACTTTGTATCAAAATTTTAAACTGAGTCCTATAAGAAAAGGTAGTAAAATATAGTGTGTTCTTCAGGAATGGAGTGGAGAATCCACTTAACCTTCCCTTTGGTCATACAACACAGCCATATTGGAAAGTGATCATTTGTTCTTTTTTTAACCACTAATGCAGAAACAATATAGAAAATCCATAAATAGACTGTGCATTATAAACTATTTGATTCAAGTAAAATGCTGAAACCAAAGGATGAAAGATTGGGACAGAATTTGGAGAAGTCTGACCAGTTAAACCAAATTATCAAACTTAACATTTTATGTTATGATTAACATTGTGTTCCTTGATATAATGTACTGAAAATTACAAAAAACAGAGTAAGCTAAAAATACATCAAACACACCTAGCCTACTAGATACAGCTTAGCAACACAGTAGGTATACTGTAGACTAAGTGTTGCTTGTTTATCCTCGTGATTCCATGACTGAATGGGAGTTGATGCTCTACCACTGCCTGGCATCCGAAGAGATCGTTGCTTGGCATGTTGCTCGCCCAGCACTAGATTAGGATTCAAAATATGAAATATGATTTCTGCTTATTGACTGTCACTTTTGCACCATTGTAGAAGTGAAAGATCCTAATAGGAATCATTGTACTCAAGGACTGATCTTTGTTTAGTAAGAAAAGCTTGGCTTTTAATAGGGTGCTGCCAAGAAGACTTTTCCACCAGGAAAAATGCCACTGTGATGATTGATACATTTCCAGTATAAATTATTCTGCCTTTGAGAAAATTTATACTGCTATGTTTCTTTTCTTTAGCCTTTGAGTAGCATTTTTTGCTAGTTGTATACACAGAGCATTGCTAGTTGAATTTAAAAAGTTAGGGGATATTTTCAGAAACTTCAAAGAAGAACTTCTCATCCTTGAGTTTTTTTTGACTGTAAAAATACATTTTGTACTTAACATTGAAATCATTCACAGTTTTGTCATTTGAAATTCCAGATGGTGATGCTGTGAAAAGATCTGCCACATTTTGCTCCTTCTGGTCTGAAAGGGCTGTGTTAACTAACCTAAATTAACAAATGAGTTGTGGGTTACATTATTATCAGTATGTGCAGAGTGAATTTTTAAGTAATACATAAATTTCTTAACAGAATTTTGTTTCTTGAGTAAATTTGGTCATTTAAAGAGTAGTGCCACGTTTGGGGCTATAACTGAGTGGTAAAGTGGTAAAGTAGCATATACGAGGACTTGGGTTCAGTCTTCGGCACTGCAAAAATAGCAGCAAAACCCCCCGCAGACAAAAACAAAAACTGTAATGGCAAATTACTGAAGAAAACATGTCTGGGGCCAGGGATATAGCTCAGCAGCACAGTGCCTGCCTGGCAAATGCAAGGTCCTGAGTTTGATTCTCAGTACCAAAAAACAATGTCTGGCATTTAATGAATGTCTTTATATGGATTATATTGGTTTGGTAATTTTATTCATATAGAACTTTGTAAGGATAATATTAATCATCTCATGATGATTAATCCTACGAGAGTCATAAAAAACATGACTCTCAGGATGTATGACCCCTCATCACACGTCTAGCAAATGATGGAATAGAGGTTTAACTTTGGCAGTCTTAACTGCTATGCTGTGCCTCTCAGAATGTGTAGAAAAAACTCTGTTGCAACATAGTGTGTTCCATCTCTGTTCTGGGACTGAACTGACAAGATGCCTACTCTTTGATTTATTTTGTTTCTATTTTTACATTCAAATCTCCAGTTTTTGCTTGTTTTATACTGGTAAATGCAGATTTAATAAAACGTGTTAGAATTTAACAAGTTAGATGATCAAATTTTCTATCTTTGCTTATTTTATTTGAGCTCACTTTTAAAAAAATCTATAATGTACTAATGGGATAAATAATTCATAGGTTAAAAGGAAAGATTACACAGGTAACAAGTTTTTAAATTATTGGGATAATTGCCTAGAAGATACAGGGTTAAAAATAAGCAACTATCATTTTACACATCAGCATTTTTCTAAAAGCTAAATAATTTAAGATCCTATGATTCTACCACACATTTAAGAAAGGAATTATACCCATTCTCTATAGAATTATAGGATTCTGTATAATTCTTCAATAAAACAGAGGCAGAGAATACTTCCTAACTCATTACATTACCCTAATACCTGTAATCTCAGCTACTGATGAAGTTGAGGCCGGAGGGAGAATTGCAAGTTCAAGAACAGCCTGGGCAGCTTAGCCCGACCCTGACTTTAAAAAAGGGCATTGTGGTAAATGCCTGTAACCCTAACATTCTGTCTGGGTTAGTGATTAAGAAGATCACAACTTCTGTCATACCTGGGCAATTTAGTGAGACCCTGCATAGAAAGGGGAGCTGCTGGGAAGTAGGACAGGAAAGTAGCTCAGTCTCCAATACTAAAACGTGGGGTGGGATGGGAATGTAGCTCAGGGTAGGGTCCTTGTGTAGCATGCATAAGGTTCTAGGTTCAACCCTCAGTACTAAAAACAAAAAGTTAGGAGAACTGTATTCATGTTCTCTCTCATACTCCTCTCAACATTATCTCGGAAAGCCTACAGATTGGGAGGGATGAAATAAAACAGTACACACATGAAATAATGGTATTTAGAAAATGGTATTTAGGTATTTAGAAAAACCTAATGTGCTAACAGCAGCTCTTCTGAAACTAGTAAGTATTGCAGAGTTGCAGAATGCAAGCTTACTGTACTGTGCAGAAGTCAACGTTACGTTGTTATATAATGACAGTAAGCAACTGGAGCTTGACATTAAAAGCATAGTATCATTTACGTTAGCACCAAAAAGTTGAAACCTCAGGTATGAAACTGGAAAAATATGTACAATATCTATGTGAGGAGAATGACAAAACTGAAAAAACCTGAAAGATTTAAGTAAACTGAAAAATGTGGGCTGGGGATTTAGGTCAGTGGCGTAAGTGCTTGCCTTGCAAGCGTGTGGTCATGACTTCGATCCCTGGTAACCCCCCTCCCCCCAAAAAAGCTCTCTGTTCCTGGTTAGGCAGACTGAATATTGTTGTTAGTTTCTTCCCAGCATCATTTATAGTTACAGTCTCAGCCATAAACCCAACAAGTTATTTTGTGGATATCCACAAACTGATTCTAAAGCTTATATGGAGTTCATAGACCCAGAATATCCAACATAGTGTTTTAAGAGAACAAATTTGAACTACTGACACTACTACTGGGTTTGAAGATGTACTAAGAAGTCACAATAACTGAGACAATGCAGTGTTGGTGAAAGAATTGACAAAATGATCAGTGAAAATAGAGTCCAGAAGTAGCCTTACACTACAAATATAGTCAACTTTGATAAAGGAACAGAGGAAGCAAAATAGAAGATAGTTTTTTGGTTTTTTTTTAAAGCAGTGGGAGCAGGACATCCTCATGCCCCAGGACAGACAGGTGGTGTTAAATCTAGACATAGACCTTACTACACCTTACAAAAATTAGCTCAAAATGGATCATAGCCCTTAGTGTTAACCACAAAACCATAAAACTTCTGAAAGATAACATGAGAGAAAGTCTGGTGGCCTTAGGCTTAGCTGACTTTTTTAGACAAAAATAGTAAAATTTATAACAGAAAAATTGTTTCAAGTTGGACTTCATTAAAATGAAAAACTGCTCTGGGAAAAAGGTACTAAGAATGAAAAGACAAGCCAAAAACACTGAAAATCTTTTTCAAATGTGGCTCTGTTACCTATAAAGAACTCTTAAAATTCAACATTGAGAAAATGAACAACCCCACTGAAAATGGGCAAAATCTAGATATCTCAACGAAAGAAGGTAAATAAGTGGCAAATAAGCATAAAAAGATGTTAGACATACTAGAGAATTATAAATACAATGCAGTACACATTGTGTACTCTTAGAAGGCCTAAAATACAAACACTGATAGTACCAAACAAGGATGTGGAGTAATAATCGTTCTCATTCTCTTTTTTGATACTGGGAATCAAACACATGACCTGGTGGTTGCCAGGCAGGCACTGTGCTGCTGTGTCTCCCTGGTCCTCTTTATTCATTTTTGGTGTGAGTACAAAAATGATACAATTGAAAGACACTTTGGCAGTCTTATAAAACTAAACATATTCTTATCATACCAGAGCCACACACTCTGGTCTTTCTACTCTGCTCTTTTTTTTTTTCTTTCATTCTTTTTGAGACAAGGTCTCACCATACAGCTCAGTCTGGCCTTGAACTCACAACAATCCCTCTGCCTCAGCCACCCAACTGCTGAGATTACAGGTGTGTGCCACCTTGCCCAGCTTCTACCCTGTTCTTTTACAGTGCTGTCGATCAAACCCAGGGGTGCTGTACCACTGAGCTGCATCCCCATCCCAGCCCTGGATGGGTTGGAAACCTGGCAGCATTTTAACTTTATGATCCTCCTGCCTCAGCCCCCCTCAGTGCCAGATTGCAAGCATGTGCCACCATACCAAGCTGCACTCTGGTCTTTATCCAAATGAGTTGAAAACTTTTGTCCACACAAAAGTCTATACACAAATGTTTTTAGCAACTTTGTAATTAGCAAACTTATAGGCAACCAGGTTGCCCTTCATGTATATATTATTATGTATACGTTATTCAGCAAAAAGAACAAGCTCTGAAGCTGTGAAGAGATGCACAAAATTTATTAAAGTCTCAAGATATGTAAGCAGTAAAGTGAACAAGTACGTTCAACAGTATAAATGAATGTTAAAAATATGCTGGAGTGCAAAAACGCAGAGCAAGAGAACTTGTGATCAAGTTTTACTCTTGTTTAAGGATGAACACGGAGCAAAACAATAAAAGCTAGGGAATTATGTTACAAATGATAGTTTTTATTTATGTGGAGAAAGAATCAGGAAAGAAGACTTCAGAAGTTTCTGGGGGGTACTGGCAGAGTTATTTTCATTAGGGTTGGTTATTCAGGTGCTTATTAAGTTTGTAACTTGTACATACAGTTTTTCTTCAGATACATG
Organism: Dolichotis patagonum; assembly: GCA_004027295.1. Classification (NCBI taxonomy): domain Eukaryota; kingdom Metazoa; phylum Chordata; class Mammalia; order Rodentia; family Caviidae; genus Dolichotis; species Dolichotis patagonum. The sequence goes on from PVJX010027958.1 coordinate 22,315, forward strand.
TTTAAAAGTTGAGGTGAAATTCATGTAACAGTCTTTTTTTTTTTTTTTTTTTTTTGTCTTCGAGACAGGGTCTCACTATAGAGTTTTCAGGCTAGCTTGGACTCACTGTGTAGTCCAGGCTAGGCTTGAACTCAAAGTGATTCCTGCTCCATGCCTTTTGATTTGTTTTATTTTTGGTACCAGGGATTGAACTCATGATCTTGCACTTGCCAGGCAGGTGCTGCACCACTGAACTATATCCCAGGCCTTACTGTTAGTCATTGTAAAGTCTGCAGTCAAGTGTATTTATATTGATGTGCAAGCAAATACTCTTAATTTTGTGATTTTTCTTCATATACCCACTCCATATCCACTCTACAACACCATCCCTTTCAAATCCCATAGTAACTTAAATTGCTTTTCATCTCTAATTTGCATATCCTGAATATATCATATAAAAGAATCATGCAAGCTGGGCATGATAGTATATGTCTGTAATCTCAGCACTTCTGATATGCTGAGGCAGAAGAATTTCAAGTTTGAGCTCAGCCTTGACAATTAACAAGAGCCTGTCTCAAAATAAAAGGAGGGATGGCCGCAAATGTAGCTCAATAGAAAGGCCTTGGGTTCAATTCCCAGTGCCACAAAAAATTAAATGAATGAATGACTAGAACCATACACTATGTGACCTTTTGTGTGTGGCTTCTTTCCTCTAGCATAATGCGTAGACATATTCATGCTGTGGCATGCGTTACTTTTTATGGCTGAGTTATATTCCATTACATACATATAAAGTACCAGAATTTGTTTAGTCATTTATTCACTGGTGAGCATCTGGATTGTTTGCATCTTTTGGGCATTATGAATGATACTGCAATAAACATTTTGTGTTTCTAGTTCTGTACTGTACAGTATATAAGAAATATATATCACAACCAAGAAAGAACTTGTTTGGAAACATTGTATACCACTAAAAGTGTTAAGTACTGAGATATGAATGTGGATTAAGCGTGGTCCTTATTACTGAGAAGATTTAAACATAATACATCTTATAGAATTTTATTGTGCAATTATAAAAGCAAAATGAACACTGCACATTTTTTTATTTTTTTATAATTTTATTTAAAGAGAAAACAAAACAAAACAAATAAAACAGAATAAAGGGTAGCGACAATACAGTATTCCAAGGAAAAAAGGAAAAGTACAACAACAATAAAACTTAAGAAATTATTACTTGACTAATTACATACTGACTTCTTGGAAATAGTTGTTCAAATTACAAAGTTAAAACATGTATAGTAGACATTCAAACAGTGAGACTGTTAACAGTTTTGCTCCATGATCTGACAAAAACAACAATATGGTCATCCATCTTACCCACTCAAATATACATGCAATTATATCAATAGGGTAAAATTAAACACAACAAAACAGAGCAAAGCAGATCACAAGAAAGCAATGTAAGACATAAATTTCAAAGCTAGACAATTGGAGATATTCATTCTCTATCATATTGATTCTTGTTTTCTTCCAAATAGTTGTCCATATTGTCACATATAGGGAATTCACATGAAACAACCTAGTATGGAATTGATCTGAGCAGGACGAGGAGGGCATTACAGGTCTTCAAGACCAGACATTAGGGAAGCCATAAATGGCTATCATAGTGTCTCTCATTCTCCTCAAAACAGCTGTCCATACCTTAATGTGTGTTGAACTTAAACAAGGCAAAGCAAGCTAAGATCACTTTGAACAAAAAGTGAAGGTTTTGCTGGACTTCACATCATGACATTATAGAATCAGCACTGGGTATTGTAGTGTCTCTTTTTCTTCAAAGTAGTTGTTTATTTCCATGTGTGTTATATAGTTGGTTCTCGTAAACTGTTTATAAGCTCTACACATGCATGAGTCTCTACATGTATATCTATCATTTCTGTATTAGCAGGAAAAACAAAACAAAGCAAGATAAAACAATTCCTAGAAAAGCATGAGGCAGAAAAGTCACATAAAACCGCAATACAAGGTGATCTACAATGGTTACCATGGTGTCTCAG
>PVJX010027959.1:0-24327 GCA_004027295.1 Dolichotis patagonum
ATATATAATATATAGTTTGCAGTACATTTTATGTTCTGTTATGAAATGAGAATATATTTTTAGTTATTTTATCTATAAGATTCTTTATTCAATAAGTAGTTTCTGAATATGTAGATGAACTAATTTGTTCAAAGGATGTTCTACTGAAACAGAGTTCTCTAAAAGGAGAGTATAAGAAAAATAATGTTTAACGCACAAACATGTAGTATATGAAACCGGATTTATAGATTGCTTCATAGGACCAGAAGGGGAATCTTCCAAAATACCCGTCTATATGCTGCATGAGAAGCATTACTTGGAAAATTGCTCCCAGTATTTATTATCTGTCATATTTAAAGACATTGTCTCATTTACTTTACTTTTTCATTGCTGAAACATAATACTGGAAATCCACAGTTTAAAGAAGGGAAGGTTTTATTTGGTTCACAGTTCGTAGAGGTTTCACTATAGACTTGCATGTCCCTGAGTCAGGGTAGTATGGCAGAGAGACAAGACAGAGGAGAAATACCTCTAACTCAGTGATGGGAAGAAGGAAGAGATTAAAGGAGGGGGTGAAAGATAAACGCTTCCAGGTCATGCTCCAGTGACGCATTTCCTCCCAGCATTAGCTACATGCAGCTAATTCATCCGCTACTAATTCATTGATGAGTACCATGCTTCTGTGATCCAATCAGTTCTCAAAAGCCCCATCTATGAACACATGAGGCTTGGAAAAGACTCTAGACATGAACCACGGTTGTAATACACCATTTGGAAAAGTGAATAGGGCAAGTTTCCTTTTTAAGCATCATCTTAATACTAAAAATACCCACCAAGTTGACTCAACTATTAATAACCATAGGCAGTATGACTTTCCCCTCTTATTTTCAAAATTCAACCTTTGATTAAATAATATCTATATAGAGTAATATTTGTAAAGCTTTATTGTAAGTAGTATTACAAGGAAAGTAAGTATGCTATGATAACTTTCTCAAGGGATTATATTTTTAAGATGCATGCCTGTGAATAGAAAATAAAATGAATCCATTTTGTTTCTTTTCAATAATCAGTAGATATAAACAACTGCTATGTTTGTTTTATCCAATCCCTAATTCCTTGTGAGGCCTGGTAGTGTTATCGACATTATTTTTTAAAAGTTGAATATATTATTCATTAACCAAGTTTACAGGTTAAAATCATTTTCTATTTTTCTATTAACTTATTGAAGCATGATGAATTCATTAGATTCTTGAAAGATGTTTTGTTAAAGAAGTCAATAGAAACATATATATAATTATAAAATAAGAATTAATGTTATATTTTCTTTAGGGGTTTTATTCTCATGATAAAGCTTTATCCCTCTTATGAAGTATTACATCTTCACCAATGTAACAACTACATCAATAATTTACCCTGAAGTACTTCTTTCTGTAGTAATTTTTGAAATAGTAGCTTAACACAATTTTAGATTGATTTTTAAACACATAAAATATGGTTACCTTTAAATATTTTTATTTTATGTATTTAAAGCAGAGTGTAAGCTAATTTTAAATTTGATTATCAAAATGCTGTATTTCTTTTTAGTATTTTCTGCAATGAAAAATATAACCTTGCTTTCCAAAGAAAATAAATAATAAGCCACATTGTTTGAAATTTTTTAAAAGTGCCATTTAGAACACCAATGCAGGTAACTGGGTCTTCTGTATGCTGCTGTTGTTTCTCTGGGGCTGATGACTTAAATGACACTGATTATACCTGTTTCTCTAATGCATTATTCATGAAATCGGTGGTAGAGTGTCTTAAAACAGACTGTCATTTCCCATTACACCCCATCAAAGAACCATATGCTACTCTCACAGTATATTGATATGAGGCATACACAGTATATTCAGAAAGGCATATGGAGACATTAGAGACTTTCTGATGAGCTTTTGAAAGTACTTATTCAATGCTTTGAATGATTTGCATGATTATGCAATGCATTAACCAGCAAGATTCAGCAAAGAGGAGTATAGGTTAACCATCTTCTCAGCAGCAATTTGATCTGTGACCAACTATTAGACCTTAGGCTTCAGACCACTGTAGTTTCATTGAAAAATTTCCCCCACTTGTCAAATAAACTTAACAAATGGTGGTAAATCTGAAGTAAAATAGAAATATGAGATTTTGATTAGGGTAGGTTTTAGTCAGTTTTTCATCGTTAATAGCGTAACACCATGGACTGGGAAAATTTTTAGCCCAGAGGTAAATTTTGGTCCATAGTTCTGTCAGTTCAAGGCCAACGGGTTACATTTGTTGGTTTTTATTCTGACAGGATTGTAAAGTGGCTCAGGGAATTACATGACAATAGACAGAGTTTACATAGGTATTTATTCTAATTTTCTTCTTAGGTAGTCCCCAACATTTATGCGGGCTTCCTTCTGATGACCTTACCTAATGCTAATCACTTCCTAAATGCTCAGCTCTACGCACTGCTTCAGGATAAATTTCTATCCATTGCTACTTTACAGTGGATTCCAAAAGAAGTTTCAGAAAGGACAAATCATATTCAAGTAATATAATCTGTCCTAGTAATAAGGTCCAGTAAGTGCTGATTGCATTTGTTGCACTATGGCAAGATATACCAGCGACATAAAGGCATTTTTGATGAGCCAAATGGCTCTTCACAATGCCATTAACATAGGCTGTGCATGTTTGCTTAATTTTGAAGCAAATAACATTTTAAAAACAAACTTCTTTTCCTCAACTTACAATGTTGTCCTATAGACCACTGAGTTAAAACATAAAATGAGAGGGTGGGTATAAGATGATCTGGACAATATTTTCAAACTCAACAGCTGTCCTGGAAACTGCATTCTGGTTTGCCTGAGCCTTGTGCTTCTGTTCTTTGTTCTTGGAAAATGTAATGCAATATTTTTAGCAGTCAGAAACACAGTCAGAATAGGTTTTGACTATTAGCATAGGCAACTTTCTTTTAATTCTTATTTTTATGATCATTTAGCAATGGTTTCAAAAATTAGTGTGCAGCTGGTCCTCTACCTAAGCACATTAGAGACTTGCGGGTTTAAAATTAAGGAAATAGCAATCTTTTAGGCATAAAGTCCTTTAAAACTTAATAGACTTATCTCAACTTTGCATTTAGAGGTTATTCTTAGGTGTTTTGTAGGTAGAATTTTTTTTTTTTAATTTTGAAGGTAGTAAAATACAGTAGAACAAGACAGAACAAAGCCAATCAAGACAATGAAGTGAAATTGGTACAGAACTTCGCAGTACGTTACTGGGATAACAGTAATAGGTAGCATAGTATATCTCATTATCTTCACAATAGTTGTCCTTTCTATCAGGTATAGAAAAATAAATACAGAACATCATAAAACTTATCAAAACAGAGTATTGAATAGAGCAATACAAGTAACCAAAACAAAGCAAAACAGTGATAACAATATTTGCCTTCAAAGAGATGGTCCAAGGAAATCCCCCATATTTGCTATATTGCATACGGTCATCCTCCCAAGAGATGCTCAGACCGCTGGCTCCCATTTGCTAATGGGCTGGATGGGATGTTTGATTCTCAGCCTGCTCTTGGCTTCTTACCAGGGAGGCCAGTGGGTTCCTTTGTTGCCCAGTGCCCTAAGTTCGAACATGGTGTGGATCTCAGGAGATGCTGGCTGGCTGGTTGTCTCCCTGGGTCCCTGGCTGCTCTCTCAAGCCATTGCTGCTTACCAGGGAGGCGAGTGGGTTCCTTTGTTGTAGGTAGAATTTTATATAATTATATGATAGAAGAGATATAAATTTTAAAAAGAAACTAGACAAGGTAGGAGGACACTTTAGTAATTATAGTTGAATTGTTGGGTGTTCAGTTAGGGTTAAAATCAGGAGATAAGTACTTGACGTTGGTAAGAACACTTGGATTTTATATTTTATTATCAGTCTGGCTTTGATTTGGAAGTGTTTTTGAAGAATCTTTAAGATGAAGAAAGTAACAGCCAAATTACGCATAGTAATTCATACTTTTTAATGAAACGCTATCACTATAAACCACTGTTCCTGACCAAAATTTTTTGATATTTGTATTTGAAATTAATAGGTAATGGATTGTTTATTCTTCTTTTATCAATCAACTGATGTATTAGTCAGGGTTTTACTAGAGAGAACAGATATAACACAAGATATACAGATGTAAAAGAAACAAGATTGGCTTATGATGGTTAGCCACAGAGTCGGATGATGAAGTGTGCAGAGGGCATCTACACACTGGAGGCTGAAAGATTCAATCCAAGGCCTGGAGTTCACCTTAGTGTCTGGTGCAAGTCCACACCAGCAGGCTGATGGGTCTGCACAGAAGGCTGAAGGCTCTATGATGGAAGGCTGAAGAGTCTGTGTCAGAAAGCTGAAGAGTCTACACTGGAAGCCAGGAGATGAGGTCGAACCAAAGGCAAGACTGGAGCTTCTCCCAAGACTGGAATGCATTCCTCCTTCCTCCTTCCCCTTTACACCTCCAGGTGATGACCCACCCTAGCGTGGGTCTTCTTCTACACCCTTGGGGGTAGAGTTGCTAAACCCATTTAAACTTCTAAATGTCTCAAGTTGACACAATCAATCAACCACTACAACTGATTACCTATAATCTTGGATAAAATTTAATATATGTTTTAAATTATGTGTACTGTTGTACACTACACTGTTATGTATGTAACTATGTAACATAACACATGTACACAGCACGTTTATCACATATATGTATACTACATATAAAAAGATGTAATAAATGAGTATTTATATATAGCGTACACATATTTTTTCTGAAAGTAAAGCAATAGATAACATATTAAATTCTAGTTTGAAGAGATAAGAATATAATCCCCCATACCTCTCACTGTGTATATGTGTGTCTTGCAATTTTCTCCAGAATGTGTTTTGTTGTACAGATTTGCTACTATTGTTTTCTCACATAGACTTTCAGTATAATTCTTAGCAAATTCAACTGCATACCTGAAATTCTATTAAAAACTTACCTATGTTATGTTTTACTATTGAATAATTTGGTTTAGCAGTTAAATGTATATATCATCTGGACATAATTTTTAGAAAATAATAGACATAGCAATCAAAGATAATTTTTCTTCCAAGTTACTCCATGTATGTTGACTTCTGACTCAATAAAGTTGTGCTTCGTCTAGAAAACTGCAGTTAATTTATAAAGTATTCTTTTATAATTTACTTGATAAACACTTTTTGAGAGGTTATCTTAATTTAAATATTTTCAAATTAACTTTAACACAATTTAAAATTAAATTAAAATTTATTTCACTATGATCAATAAATCAAAAACAATTTCCTAAGCATTTGGTGAAGCAATATGGCATTGTACAAAAGATGGTAATTAGAACATTTTTAATTTTATTTTTATTTTTAAGTATTTTTCTCAAATTTGACTTGTGGCCTTTGCCTTCTTGATTCCCTTTTACAGTGTTTTTTCTCAATACTCTTACTGTGTTTTTCTCACACACTGCTGTTGTGTTATTTTGTCACTGTGTTTCATATAAGGAAATAAAACTTTGATATTTGCATTAAAATACAATAGATGCATACCTAGGTTTTCTACCTCAGTAGATTATTTTAAAGGCACAGTGGCTTCCATGCATTTCTGTACCAATGACTGTCTTTTGGCATTTCATTGCTTTTTTGAACCCTGAGTAGACACTCATGGCTCTATCCCAAGAGCAAATGTCAGCCTCAGAATGTCTTTTCAAGTCTTTCTATATTCATTATGAAAGTTGGTTTTTCTATGAAAACTTATGCAATTGTCAAAATCTTTATATGGTCATTTTTAGTATTCTGTTAGTTGGTTGATCACTGATTGCTTTTTCTTTATATTTTTAATTGACATAAATATTGTACATAGTCAAATGTTGAAAGATTATGTTAAACTAATATTACATTGTTAGGATAAGACTTATTGGGCTATGATCTCTATCTATCTATCATAGATACACTATATACATGTATAGCTTGCATATATCTCTTTTGTTAATATTTTCTTCAGCATTGAAAATGTATATTCATTACAGATGTAAGTTTTTTATATTTTTTTGTAATATCAACTACTATTATTAGGATAAAACCAGCCTTTTCAAACAAGTTATTTATGTAGCCTTCCATTTAAAGAAAAAATAATTGTTCAATATTGATATTTATTTGCCTTATCTGACAAATGTACCAGAGAAATTAACTCAATTTAGAATTTGTGTCTACATTTAATTTTTTCAGTATATTTTGAGTTACCTTAATTTGTCTCATATTGTGTTAGTATTTTTGTTATTCTAATTAATTTCACAGAATGTAATTTTTTCCATATAGGCACTTTACAGTGTACAGTTCTGGAGAATATAGTATATGCATGATGTTACACAGCAAGCACTTTCAAGGTCCACAATACTATCAATAATCCAAAACAGAATTCCACACCATTTAAGCTTACTGACCCAGTCTTCCGCTTCACTGTGTCCCAGAAACTTCTCACTTCATGGGTTCACAACTGCCTACTTTTAAGTCTAACAACATTACATCTGAGTTTTTGGTGCTCATATGAAGGTTCAGACCTCTACTGACATATTCCCATAATTATTTCTTAACTCTACTTTCAATAATAATACTCAGCTTCTATAATACTCATCTTTTAGGAGTTGTTAGAATTTAGAATACCCTTTCAATAGATTTTTTATAATGCACATGTGAGTGACGCTATCAACAATAAAAAATAATGACACTAAATCTCTGTGATACTGAACATGTCTTCAGTGACAAAACAAAAAGAAAAGAAAAAATATTTATTAATCTTGCTTTATTTTTTCCATGTGTTATGGAGTATACAAGGAGATGTTTCAGAAATTTATTGATAATTTGGATTTCAAGTACAATTCAAACTCACAATTTTCATCCTTATTTTATCAAAATTGCCTATATGATAATAAAGCACTTTTTTAATAATTGAGTTTTCAAACTGTTTGAATGTGATGAAAAACCAAGGCAAATATATGTTTCAGGATATTAGTTCTAGTTCAGAAAAATAAGATAAAAACTTGGTGTTAGAGTTTAATGCAATGCTGCTAGATTTCCAAACAAGTGCACTTTTGTTTTATCTTCATGACTTATTCTGCATTTGTGTACATCCATAAACCATGAACACTCAACTGTTGAAAAAGGTATTCTGTCTTTAGTCAATCACCTGGCAGATCAAGATGCTATTAAGTCTTTTGTTTTCAGTAGACTTAATCATTCTTTTTAAAAAAAGTAACCAACTTTATGCAATTTTCTACATTCTGTACTTCATCACTCAGAAGAGCAAAAATTACTGGATCTATACAGCAGTGGCTGGTGAACAACCAACACTATCCATGTGCTAACTGACATTTCTCTGTTTAAACTAGGTATGATGGTGCATGCTTGTAAACCAGGTATCTGAGAAGCTGACGCATGAAGATGACAAGTTTCAGCCAACACTAGGCAACTTAAAAACTTGACAAGACCCTGTCACAAAAATTTAAAGAAGTAGGTGTCCTGAGGCTACAGCTCAGTGTGAAGGCCTTGGATTCAATCTCCATACCTGGCAAAATAAGTAAATAAATAAAATCTCTGCTTCCTTATGACAAAACTTGTTCAAGAGCTTTATGTAGAAGTGTGGTAATAGCTAATGTATCCTTGAACTTTTTCAGAGAATTAACTTATGCCACCTGAATATTGAAGAACTTCTAAAAACAAACCACCTTGAAACATACTTGCGTGTGTATTTGTCCATCTTTGCAATGTATTCTGTTTAAGCCAAAAAAGGAACAAAAAAAGCTTTTCATTCCCAGTTTCAAGTAGAGGCAGTAATAGCTCAGCCAGTAAAAACGTCAAGTTGATGGTGGGTAATATAATGATGTACATGCAGTGTAATAGTGAAAAGATGTTTCTTGGATTTTCATTATAAATACTGTATAAATGTTGACCTCTAGCCAGCCCCTTGGAGATTTAGGTGTCTGTTTGAATATCCCAGACAGATTTGGTCATATCACTATATTCTCATACGTGCCTTTTGAAATTGTACTCTTAAAAATGACACCATTTATGAGACCTATAAAGAATATGATTTCTCTGGAGTCTTAGATGATTCTGGTGAAATATTGGAAAGGATGCCATATGAAATATACTAGTACTGGAACTGGCCTCTAGGCAGCTATAGGAGAAAATTAAGAAGTATTTAAAAAACAAATCACTTGACCCTCTAACTACTTTTTAAATGTACACTAGAAGAAAGATGACATCAATATTTTAATATCTGCCTTATTTTGAATGACATTTTTCTACTTCAAATAGTTTTTAAGGCTTTTCTCCTAATTTTCTACAATAATTTATTAGTTAATAAAATTTAAAGATGCATTGTATTTTTGAAACTTGCCTTTTTATACTTTCACTATATTTTCCCATTTTCCTTAAACTTCTTAATGTCATCAGTGAAACAATGAAAATACTTGGAAATATTTTAAGCTAAAAATTCTTTAAATATTACAAATAACAAATAACCAGTGTCAGTGAGGTAATTGTCCATTAGAATCAAGGAGAAATGTCAATGTTAATATACTAATGAAAGAATAATGGAAGGAATCCAGAAGATTCACTGATATGCCTCTCACCATTGAATCCAATGACAAAAGTCAATGAAAAAGATTTAAGACAATATTCAAATAAAATATCCCAAAACTCACTCTTAAATACATAGACCAGTTTAGGTTGAAAATAAAGGCAAAGAACAGAGAGGTAGAACAATAGGAGAAAAATATTAAAATAAGCAAATCTTCATGATCATATGTTAAATCAGAAATTATAATTATGTACATTTTTTTGTGATGTGGCATTTATTGTGCATAATAAAAATGTACTTTATGTGTATTCCTCTCCTGTAACATATTACTATTGTAAAGGAATTGTAAAGTATTTTTGCTTGTTTATTTTTAGCTTCACAGGTAGGCCCCTTAACAAAGACTCATGATCAAGGGAAAAACATACAATTATATCATATGTAATCTTTATGTGAAAAGAAAACTTTAAAAAATGAAGACATGAACATATGGTTTTTAATGCCAGGTTTTATGGAGAAGAAAATAGTGCTAAAATATAATATTTTTGGATTAAATGTATCTAATGTTCATAATTGGGGGAGACTTAGTGAGGCCAGTTTGTACAGATGGCTTCAAAGATATGAATGTTCATTTCCTTAAGGGTGGATGGAGGACACATCTCCAGTGAGGGTCTTCTGACCTGCTTTAAAGGAAAATAGGAGAAGAGAGAGCAATCCTTCTGTGTAAAGAACTTGCTTCAGAGGACAAGAGAAAATGTGTGAGACCCCCACAAAAAGATCCAAAACGCCATAGGGTCATATTTGGAAGGTGCTTGTTTTATATATATATATAGATTGGGTGGTACTAAGCAACATCTGATGAATGATTTCTAAAGATACATCATGAGAGAAAGTGAAAATGAGCGGATTCCTTGCAGGGATCACTGACTTGGAGTTAGAATCACCAAGTGATAAAACTGGATTATCTGAGGATAAAAGTTACTGTCAGTAGCACAAGGAAATTCTGAACTAAATAAACTACATTTGTAATTATATATTTGCAAAGAAAGATATATCTTTACTTTGGTAGCTAACACTGAGGATTTATTAGATGCTTTTCATTTTTGACTGTTTAGTATCCAAAACCTCTTTTTTAGAGCCCATATACTATGAAGAAACTTGGAAAATGTCTCCATTTAAGTGAGTTACTCAGGCCAAATACATAGATATATGATGTTTGAGAACAGACAACTGAAGAGGCTTGTGTTTAATAAGGGTGACCACATTCCAGGTGCTACCCTAGAACTCATGGAGACTGTGTCATGAAAACTTACTTAAATTAACGTAAAACAAAAGACAAATAAGATATAACTCATGAACGCTCAACACTAAATATATTAAACAATTCACAAATAAAAATACTGTAAACATAGAGAATAAAGCTGTGGAATGGTAGTCATATTTGGAGGCTTCTGTTAATAGACCAAAAAGGAGCTTTGAACATCAGAAAAACAAGGCTGCATACTGAGGATTTTCTGGAGACAGGAACATTTCCTCTGGCAGAAAGCTCTTGGCTGTTTGCAATGAAGAGACTAAACAGATAAAGGATGAATTATAAGAGTATAAAGCAGGGCAAGGACATAGATAATGAGAACAAGTGCAACTAATGTGATGTCTAGAAAAAGTATTCTGCACCCTGTAAGTGACTGCAGAGGGAGAATTAAGAACATTTGCAGAAGTGAGTACAAAGGAAGGTACTAATAGTAGGTAGACACATAGTTTGCAGATTTGTAAAATAATTCACAGTCTAAAGTTGACTGAATTTTAGATGGAATATAAAAGTAAGACTACTGTACAGTCTATTTTCTGTATTCATGGATTTTAACATCCATAGATTCAAACAATTGCAATGGAAAATATTCAGAAAAATGTCTCTGCACTATTTTGTAGATTTTTTCATTATCGTCATATCCTAAGCATCATAGTGAAACAGCTACTGTGCAACAAGTACACTGTATTAGGTGTTATAAGCACCCTGTGCATGATTTAACGTACCTGGGAAATACTAGAGTATGCATGCAAATAGTATAACATGCTATATAAGGGTTTTGCTCACTGACAGATTTTGGTATCCAGGGATAGTACTGGTACTGTTGAGGGCTGCAAATTGTAAATTAAGTCTAGAGTACATCCGAGGCAATCCTTGTCCTGAGCAGTGAGCCAGATGGAATGAGGAAATCCCCTGCTTTCTTCTGGTCACCGCTGAAGCCCTTTAGCTCATGATGCTATGGTGCTCCTAGGGCACCATAAAACCTGCTGAGGGCCACAGAGATCTTTAAAGCAATCAAAGCAGCAGTAAAAATTTCACCTGGGGAAACTACAGTGTTCTTATTACTCCTTGTCTCAGCCTTGAAAGAATGCTTTGGTTTTCTTGCCAGCCCACAATGATGGCTAGCACTGTTCCCCCAGTCACTCATTACCTAGTTCCCCATGCACTGGATAATAAAATAGGAGCAAACTGGAGAGTTTTATCTGACCATTCTGAGCCACCTCAAGATTACAAGTTTGCCTCTGTCTTTTATTTCAACCTTTCACCCTTCCCCTGTTTCAGGCAGTGGGAAATCTTGCCCACGTCCCCAATGTGGGCAATTATTCATTCCACATCCTCTGTCTTCCAAGGAGGACCAAGTGAATGATAAAGAATTTAGCTGATCTTCTTCCTTGGCTTTTGGAAGATAGTCTCTTAAACACCTGAAAGAAATTTCTTACTTTTATTCACAGTTTTTGGGAAACTGCGATTAATCTAGTTAGCTTTTAATAAACATGTTTATAATTAATAGCACTAACTGTATAGTCTTAAATCAGCTTCTATGAGTATACAATTAATGCTATTATATGCTGATAAAAACTAATTTGAAAAAGTTATTTTACTTCCGTATTTTGAACAAAAATTTGCAAGTTGAAAAAAGGTAGCATTGTAATGGTTATTAGCATATGCTATGAATAGGAATGAGGAAATTCTTCTAAGAGTTGTTTTGTAATTTTTCTTTTTATTATTCATTTTCTTTGAAACAGTTAACAGTGATTCATTTTTTCTCTAATGTACTCAATGGTTAGCACATTTTATATTCTCCTTGTGTGCAGCAAGCAAAACAAAACAAAAATCTGTGGATAACAGAAAACAGTGAAGAAAGAAAAGCAGCATTTCTTATGTATTATTGAGGTACTAAATTTCAAAGCCCAAAATTCTTTTATAAAGGAGTTTGTAACTTGTGAAAGAAAATATTTCATTTAGCTATTCACAAATCTTTTGCTTTACATGGTCTCTTCATGGTATTGCTTGTGTTTCCATATAAACATAGGCTACTGGCTTTTACCAAAGTTGAGAACTTCCTCATTTTTTATTTACTTTCGAAGCAGAAAGATCAACTTATAAAATGAGTGAATATGTCTATATTGCTGCAATGTTTGAAAGATTTAGAGATCAAATTGATGTAATACATATACTTGGATATTTTGATGAGATCATGAAATGTAACAGGAATACTTTCTTTTCCTTGATTACCAAGCAAAATATAGTATTGTATTTGTCAAAGCAGTTTTCAAAGATGTAGACATCTGAGTAGTCACTGACTGCTTGGGTTGACTCAGAAGGGAGGAGCCTGCTAATTCCAAGGAGCCAGAATATTGTGAAGATGACAATTAGAGCAGAGATGGACCTTACAGGAAAACAAGTTCTCAAGGGGACAATCAGATGAAAGTTATTCAGCCAAACTGTCACGATGCCTTGCTTGCCTGCCTTGCTACATAAAACAAACATCTGTGCTTTGCAAAGCTCTATTGCCTGTGTTGCTTCTCCATAAATCTGGGACTTTGAGTCAGTTCAATATCATGAACTTTGGCACAGATTTTACAGTTAAAGCTAATAATAAATATAAACCTAAGCCTTGTCACTCCTTTGTAACATACTTGGCTATAATGAAAAATTAATTGTGTTTGATAGATAGTTATGAGTAAAGGAACAGATGATTACACGTAGCATTCATAAAAGAAATTCTTTTTAAATTGACTTATACAATCATACTATAACTTCAATACACCTACGAGTTTCCTATAATTTTTAAAAAATTTGAAATTTCTATTTTCAAAAGTAACCTTTTGAATTTTTAAAACAGTATAACCCTTTTAATTAAAGCAATACTTTTGTAATAATAGTGACATAATCTATTAATGCTGTTTAATTAATATAAACAACTTTATAAATTGAGGATAAAATCATTTGTAATAACAAAAAGTGATTTTTAACAAACATAATTATGATGCTTTAATAGAATGAATATATTTGATGACTCTCAATGAGTGAAGATATTTTTCTCTTTAAAACTCAGCATACAAAGTGTCAAATCTTACAATGTACCTTTCAGAAAAACCTGGCAATATGTTGTGAATAGTGATCATTTTTTAAAAACATATGTTTTCATTTCAAAATAAGTTGGAAATGTTATCATAGTTCTTTAAAAACAAGTGGTAGAATAAGTTTCAAATATACTACAGCTTTTAACAGAATTATTTTAAGCTTTGAAATATTGAACATTTTCAGTTATTAACACTATTGCTACTGTTAATTTTAATAATTATACTGTCATAATAAGAGGAAAGGAAGTTGCGAGACCTAAGTTCAATGACATTTACACAAGTGATCTTATTTAAGTTTCTGTACATAATTTGTATTTATGAAAAGTCTTCTTTCAGGTAACAAAATAGTATAATGGAAATTTCTATTATGCAAACCTAAATCTCAGAAGAAAAAATGAAAGTACTAACTTTTCACAAAAATATGGTTGCCAGATTTAGATAAACAACAAATACATAAAATGCCAAGTTAAAATGAAATACTGGTAAAACACATTTTTCTCTAGTATGAGTATGACTAAACATTTTTATGGCATACTTATACTAAAGTATTTTTCTTTGATATGAAATTCAACTTAATAAGATACTCTACAATTGATGAGCAGACAAATTATTCTCAATAATAATACAAATTTTCATTACAGATTGGCAGCATCAGTGAAAATCTATATTAGCTGACTTTCTTTTTCTGACTTGTTACAAAAAGACGTGGGACTTCTTCAATTTAGTACTAGGTAGCTGTAACAAAAAAATCTCCGACCTGAAAGAAATAGAAATTCAACAGTGTAGTAGTAGCCGGGAACCAAGAGAAATGACACAAAGGTTACCTGAATAAAAGAACAGACTGTTTTCAAGTCTTTAGTAACTATGTCACACATATGGTTTTGCATTTTGAAATAAAAGCAAGGGATTACCTATTCTAATGGTTTGGAGGTAGACCAGTAGTTTGGAGACATTCTGACATCAAGAGGAAGCCATGCAGCAAGTAGGACTTAGAGTAGCGCGTGATGTCTACTGAGAATAATGGAATGTGCATAGAGGAGCCTTCCAGGACTTTCAGTTGTGCTATTTGTTTAGTGTGCACTTCTCCTGTCTTAAAGCTCCACCCACCTGACTTCAGTGTTGCTTATATCTCCTTCTAATTTCTTTACTTCCTTGTTCCCATTGAAAGGCTCATGGGATGCCATTCTTGGATAGCCCAGGATCTTTATAAATACTCCTACGACTCCAATGGGCCCAGATGAATAACATAGGAGATGTCTTATTTCAAAATACTTCATATTACCCTCAGTGTTTACTATGCAACATACTATATTCATAATTGCTGGAAAATTAAACGTGGCCTTTTTGAAAATCACCCCCGCCTTTTTTGCCCTAACAAACCTTCATTCACAACCCAAATATCCTGCATTCAGATCATAGTTTTAATAAGGTATAATCCTCTTAATTCATGGCTCTGTTATCTCATTTAATTGTCATATACATTAATTTCATTTTACATAGTAAGAAACGAAGGCTTCCAAAGGTTAATTAAATTATTTGGCTAATAAGTGGGCAAGCCATTCTTTTTTTAAATTTTATTTAAAAAGAAAAGAAAACAAAACAAATAAAATAGAAAAAAGTGTAGCAACAATACAAAATTCCAAGATAAAAAGGAAAAGAACAAAAAATACTAAGAAGTCATTACTTGATAAATTACATACTGTCATCTTGGAAATAGCTGTTCAAGTTATAAAGTTTTAACTTACAAAGTACACATTCAAGCAATGAGACTGTTAACAGTTCTGCTCCATGATCTAACAAAAACAGTAATAAGGTCATTCATCTTACACACTTAAAAATACATGCAATTATATCTTTTAGGGTACTTTCTTTTCCTCTCTTTTTTACAGTAGCAATTACACATTTTGGGTTTTATTACTCCTACAGTTCTTATTATTTTTTACACTAGACCACAATGCGATATTTATAAATATGGTTCTTATACATTTCACTAATGAGCATAGTATCAAGTTGTCTCCATTTGCCTATGAAGGCCTCAAGATCATCCTTCTTCATATCTGAGTAATACTCCATTGTATAAAAATACCACATCTTTTTCAACCACTCTGTGGTTGATGGGCATGTTGTTTGTTTCCAAGATTTAGCTATTACAAATGGTGCTGCTATGAACATGGGTGCACATATATCGCTGTGATATGAACTTTTCAGTTCTTCTGGGAAAATACCCAGGAAGACAATAGGTGGGTTGAATGGAGCTTCTAGTCCTAGTCTTCAGAGAATACTCCATACTGATTTCCATACTGGTTGCACCAGTCTACACTCCAACCAACAGTGGAGCAGTGTTCCTTTTTCCCCACAGCCTCACCAACATTTGTTATCAGTTGATTTCTTGATGATAACAATTCTTTCAGGAGTGAGATGAAACCTCAATGTTGTTTCAATTTGCATTTCTCGAATGACCAGTGATGCTGAACATTTCTTCATGTATTTATTTGCCATTTGTGTATCTTTATCGGAGAACTGAGTGTTCATCTCAGATGCCCATTTTTGGAGACGGTCTTTGAATTTGGGTGGCTTGATGTTTTTCAATTCTTTATATGTTCTTGATATAAGTCTTTGACTGAGGGTTTGCTGACTAACATTCTTTCCCATTCTGTGGGTTTTCTTTTCACCCTGTGGGTGATTTCTTGTGAAGTGCAGAAACTTTTCAATAATATGAGATCACAGTTGTTGATTCTCTGAAGCATTTCCTATGCAGTTTGTATTTTGCTCATGAATTAATTGCCTACCCCTATGTCTCCAAGACCTCTGCCTACCTTGTCTTCCAGTAGATTTAGTGTTTCTGTTTTAATGTTGAGGTCTTTGATCCATTTAGACTTTAGTTTTGTGCACGGTGATAGGCATGGTTCTAGTTTCAGTCGTCTGCATGTGGAGAGCTAATTTTTTCAACACCATTTATTAAAGAGACTATCCTTCCTCCAGTGAACATGTTTAGCACCTTTGTTAAATATCAGGTGGCTGAGTGTTTTTGTACTTATATACTTGCATCTTCTAATCTATTCCATTAGTCCTCAGGTATATTTCTTTGCCGGTACCATGCTGATTTTATCACTGTGGCTTGGTAGTACAGTTTCAAGTCAGGAATTGAGATGCCTCCTGCCTTGTCTTTATTGCCCAGAATTGCCTTTGCTATTCTAGGTTTCTTCTGTTTCCAAATGAATTTTAGGAGTGTTATCTCTAGATTTGTGAGATATGTCAATGTTATTTTGATTGGGATTGATTTAAATCTGTATAACAGTTTTGGGGGTATGGCCATTTTCACAATGTTGGTTCTTCCTAGCCAAGAACAAGGAATATCCTTACATTTTCTAATGTCCTCTTCAGTCTCCCTTTTTAGTATAATGTAATTTTCAGCATATAGATATTTTACATTCTTAGTTAGGTTGATTCCTAAGTATTTCATTTTTTTAGAAGTTATTGTGAAGGGCAATATTTCCATAATTTCTCTTTCGGTGAGTTTCTTGTTTGTGAACAGGAATGCTATTGATTTTTGTGCATTGACTTTGTAGCCAGCTGCACTGCTGAATTTGTTTATTACCTCTAGCAGTCTTTTAATGGAGTTTTGGGGGTCTTCTATATAGAGTATCATGTCATCCACAAATGGTGATAATTTAACTTCTTCCTTTCCTATCTTTATTCCTTTTATTTTTCTCTCTTGTCTGATTGCCCTGCCTACTGTTTCCAGAACTATATTGAATAGGAATGGAGATAGTGAACATCCTTGTCTTGTTCCTGATTTTAAAGTGAAAAGTTTTAGTTTTTGTCTATTTATAATAATGTTGGCTGTTTGTTTGTCATAGATGGCTTTTATAAGATTGAAGTAGACACTGTATTCCGAGTTTCATGAACATGTGTCAGACTTTATCAAAAGCTTTTTCTGCATCTATTGAGATAACCATGTGGTTTTTGTTTGTGGTTCTGTTCACATGGTGTATCACATTTATTGATTTGCATATGTTAAACCATCCCTGCATTTCTGGAATGAACCCCACTTGGTAATGATGCATAATATTCTTGATGATTTGTTGCATTCTATTTGCCAGTATTTTATTGAGAATCTTTGCATCAATGTTCATTAGTGTGATTGGCCTATAGTTCTCCTTTTTGGTTGGGTCTTTCTCTGCTTTCATTATGAGAGTTATGCTTGCCTCCAGGAATGATTTAGGGAGGATTGCTTTCATTTCAATTTCCTTGAAGAGTTTAAGGAGTATTGGCAACAAATCTTCTCTAAATTTCTTGTAGAATTCAGCTGTGATTCCATCAGGAGCTTGACTTTTCTTTGTTGGTAAGATTTTATTACATTTTCAATTTCAACAGCTGATATTGGATTATTCAAAATAGCTATATCTTCTTGGTTGAGCTTTGGTAGTTCATATATTTTTAGAAATCTGTTTATTTCCTCTGTGTTTTCCTCTAGACCTGAGTAGAGATTCTTAAAGTAAGTGTTCATGATCTTTTGAATTGCCATTGAATCTGTAGTAATTTCCCCCTTTTCAGTCCTTATTGTGTGAATTTGGTTTTTTTCTTTCTTTTGCTTTATAAGGTTAGCTAAAGGTTTCTCAATTCTGTTTATTCTCTCAAAAAAACCTGCCTTTGATTCATTAATTCTTTGTGTTGGTTTTTAGTTTTGATTTCATTGATTTCTGCTCTAATCTTTACAATTTCCTGTCTTCTATGAGCTTTGGGTTTAACTTGCTCTTCTTTTTCTAGAAGCTTGAGATGAAGCATTAGGTTGTTTATTTGTGCTCATTCTATTTTCTTGATATGACTATTTTTTGCTATATATTTCCCTCTTAAGACTGCTTTAAATTGCATCCAACAGATTGCAATAGATTGTTTCTGCATTTTCATTAAATTGTAGGTATTGCTTTATTTCTTCCTTAATTTCATCAGTAGCCCACTGATGGTTCAGAAGGTTGTTGTTTAATTTCCATGTATGCATGCAGGTTTTGCAATCTCTTTTGCCATTAATTTCCAATTTCATTGCACAATGTTCAGATATTATACATGAGATAATTTCAATAGCTTTTCATTTACTTAAGAATGTTTTACGGGATAATTTGCAGTCTATTTTGGAGAAAGTCCTGTGCGTAGCTGAGAAGAATGTGTATTCTGATGTGGTTGGGTGGAACACTCTGTAAACATCTACTAAGTTAATTGCTTACAGTTACAATTCAGTTCTATTATTTCTTTGCTGAAATTTTGTCTAGTTGATCTATCTCTTTGTGACAGTGGGCTGTTAAGGTCCCCTGTTATAATTGTCTTCTGCTGTATTTGTTTCTTCATGTCCTTTAGTATCTGTCTTACATAGTTCGGTGCTCCTGTGTTTGGTACATATATATTTATAATTGTTAGTTCTTCCTCTTGAATTTTTCTATTTATGAGTATGTAGTGACCTTCATTTTCTCTTTTAATCATTTTAGGTTTGAAGTTCACATTGCCTACAAATAGAATAGTTATCCCTGCTTTTTTCTGGGTTCTTGTTGCATGGAATATTGTTTTCCACCCTTTGACTTTTAATCTATGAGTTTCCTCTTGAGTCATATGCATTTCTTGTATATAGCATATTGTGGGAACATGTTTCTTGGTCCATTCTGTCAACCTATTTCTATTAATAGTTTAATTGAGGCCATTTATATTTATGGACATCACTCATATGTACTGGCTCAACTTTGCCATGTTATGTTCCAATAGTTTGCTTTCTGCTTTTACCCCTTATTTAATTGCTTGTCCTACCTGGTGGTGTCTTTCTGTTGTTCTGGGGATTGTGGTCATTTTTATCTCTGTCTAGTATGTCTTTCAATACTCTTTCTAGAGTTAGCTTGGTGGACATGAATTTATTCAGTTGTTATTTGTCATGGAAGTATCTTATTTCTCCATGAAATTTGAATGAAAGTTTTGCTGGGTACATCAGTCTGGGTTGAAAGTTGTTTTCTTTCAGGGCTTGAAATATCTCATTCCAATTAGGTCTTGACTTGATGGTTTGTGCTGAAAAATCTTCTGTGATTCTAATGGGCTTTCCTCAATAGGTGACTTGTTTTATTTCTTAACAGCTTTTAGTATTCTGTTTTTTTATTGTATGTCTGAGATCTTAATTATTATGTGTCTGGGTGTAGATTTATATTGGTTGTGACTGTTTCGCTGTTCTGTATGCTCAGTTATCTGCATATCAGATTTTTTCCCCATGTTTAGTAAGTTTTCTCTGATTATTTCTGTGAATATTTTACGTATATCGTTTGTATTGACTGCAGCATTTTCAGTAATGCCTATTAATTTTATATTGTTGCTTTTGGCATCATCTTGAAGTTTGTGGATTGTCATTTCATGCTGCTTTGTTATTTTTAAAAGTTCTATCCTTTCATGATCACTAATTGCAAACCTGTCCTCAACGTCCAAAATCCTATCCTCAGCTTCATTTAAATGGTTTTGCATTCTTTGGATTGGATTTTTTGTTTCTTGGATGTCTCTTTCAGTTTGTTTCATGAATTCTGCTTGTTTTCTACATTGTTCATTCAAAGTTTCAATCAGTTTCCCATGCTCCTGTACTTTTTTCTCTATTTCTTCTTTAGCTGTGATCAGCAACTCCTTTACTAAGGTTGTTACTTCTATCTTTACCTGGGAGAGTACTTCTAATTTGATTTCCTCTAAAGCCTCATGGAGTTGTTTTTTTATTTCATTCACTATCTTTTCAGAGATTTCCAGTGTGTTATGTTTGGACTCCTCTATTTCAATGTTTCCTGTCCTTGAACCTGTTGGACTGCACGTTTGAGATTGCAGTCAGCCTTTTCATTTTGCCATTTTCCTCTTTCAGGTTAGTGTTTGGATCTTCAGACCCGTTAGCGTGAACTGTTGGTAGTGTGTGTCTTGGTGTCCTATTGTAAGGTTGATGTTTGTCGAGTTGCTGGGTCCCACAATGAATAGGCATGCCAATCACCTGACACCCTGCTGCAGGGTCTGTTGGGTGAGTACTGTATTCTCTCTGGGCTGACAAGCCTAGATGTATTGATGTAGGTCAGCTTTCAGTTCCTATTAGTACTTTATCTTCAGGTTATTCCAAGTCATCAAATCTCCCTGTCTATAGTGTTTGTGTCAGCTGAGGGCCTTCTGTGTCCCTATTGTGTGCCTGTGTCTCTCATAAGCCCTTTTGATTTTCTTCAAGTTAGGGGAGTCCTTTTTGACACACACCTCACTCTGCCTGATGTTTTCTATGTGTAGGAAGGCGTCACCCTCACTCTTGTCAGACTTACCAAGTTCTTACAGTTAGTTGGAGGGAGCTATACTACTGGCCCTATTTACCCACTGAACACCTCTATTTTAGGGGCATACTTACTACACTGACTGGAGCCAGCTTAGATTTTGTTATGGTGAAGCAATCACTTAATCTCCTTTCAAGGTAGCACAGATAGTCCACTGTAGTCCAAGGTTCCTCTAGGCAAAGAATTTCAAGCCACTCTTAAGACCCCTAATTGTATTTTAACATCTGTTAATGCCAAATAATGTAAGTAATAAAGATGAGCTAAGCAAATATTAAGTAATAAATTAGCATAAATCAATATAGTAATGGTCAAATATGCTATAGTATACTTGTATTTTCATAAGTTATATTTGAGCTGAAACGGTTAGTGTGTGTTGTGGTTTGGATTAGTGTTCCCCAAAAATCTCATGTGTTCAGAGCTGGGGTTCTTGGGAAGTAATTATGTCATAGGATACCAACGTCTTGGATTGACCTGTTGATGATTTTACTTTATTATGCTTTTGGAATTTGGGCCTTTTTGGAGAATCTAGATCACAGAGTCTACAAGATGTATTCTTTCATAGAGCCTGTTTTCCTCCTTCTGGACAATTCTCCCTATCTTTGCTTGTTGTCTACCATTAGGTGATCACCTTTACTCCACCATACACTTTTTCCATGATGTCTCTGTCTTGCAGCCAGCTAATAATGCAATGATATTTCTAAAACCATGAGAAAAAAGAAACATTTTCTTTTTAAATATATTTATGTCAAGCTTCTTAAAATTAGACATAAAACCTGATTATGACAGAATATTTGTACCAGAAGTGGGGTTATATCTCACCATGGGGTTCAGAGTTTTAGTTCTGGTTTGAGGGGATGTTTGGGAAAGTATGGAGAACAGAAGTAGAGGAAGTCTTTAAAGCTGTAAGTATATAACTGATAGGACATTCTCATAAGAATTCGGAAGACCAGAATGCTTCTAGGATGCAACCATAAAGACTGTGTTGACAAAGGTTTGGACAGGAATGAAGACTGTTGAGAATTAGACAGGAGGCTATTCATCTCATATTTTGGTAAAGTAATTTTCTGCATTTTTTCCATATCCTATTTAAGGACTTGTGTAAGACTGAATTTGACATTGGCTGACTAATTAATCTGGTGGAGGAAATTTCAAGGCAGCAAAATAGTCATACAGTGGCAGAGGTATTGCTGGCTTCTCTAACCAGGTGTATAGTAAGAATTGGAGCCAAAAAGAGAGCAGAAAGATTTGCAAGACTTTCAATTTGGGTAAAAAAAATATGTATACATAGTGTTGAGGGCCAAAGAATTCACTTGTGATTGTTGAAGTGATTTGCACCATTAACAAAAGCTAAGTAATACGCACCAGGACAGTCATAAGGGCACCTCAGAAATTGGCTAACCTTTATCTGTTTCAGGCTTAGTGGTATAAAAGTGTAAAGTTGTATAAAAAGTTACTTTTAGAAAAGAGTCTTAGAGTCTCCTGCTCATTCAGGACCTCTTCAAAAGTATTTCCCATTGTCAAGGTATCCAGGTGCTCAAAAGCTGGTATATGCATGCTCCAAGGTGACACAGCTACCTCCAAGCTTGCATTAGACCTTGCTTTCATCCATATAATGCTGGCATATGTAGCATGCAGAATGAAAGAATTGTTGTGTCATGGAAGCTGCCAATAAAATTTCCAGGGAAGGCCTGGGAGTTGAGTTACTGTATGACAGATTTAGTGTACATGCCATAAATGAGAGAGAGAGAGAGAGAGACAGAGAGAGAGAGAAAAGAAGAAGAAGAAGAAGAAGAAGAAGAAGAAGAAGAAGAAGAAGAAGAACAACAACAACAACAACAACAACAACAACAAGAAAGGGAAGAAGGAGAAGGAGAAGAAAGACAAAGAGAAGGAAACTTGGGAGTGGAGGGAAAAAAACTGCAATAGAGATTCTGGAAGTTAGAGATGCCAGAATCATGGAATATTTGCCAAAGATGGCTGACAGAATACAAGGAGAGCCACGACAAGAGAGGCCATATGGGCTTAAATTGAAAAGGACAGAAGGGTGGAGCTGCCCTCGGATATTAGAGTTCATATCTCACCACTGTGCCATAGATACCTGGCATGGAGTTATAAGATTTAATGTTTGTACTGGTGAGTTTTGGTCTACTTCCTTTATATCCACATTCCTCCCTTTCAGAATGGACATATTTCTTCTTTGCCATTGTATCTTGGAGATAAGTATCATTTTAAAATTTTTACAGAGCCTCACAGCTAACAGCTTTCTTGAATATCAGAAGAGACTTTGGACTTAGAACTTTGAGAAAAGCTAGGACTATTGAGAATTCAGCAATTTTTAGAAATGAGCAGAATTCATTTGTAATATTACCAGGTGAACATTACCACTTGGGGCTAGGAATAGAATGTCATGGTTTGGATATGGGTTAAAAAAATCTTTCCAAAACTCCTATGTTTAAAGGTTAAACTTTGGAAAGTGATTGCATTGCAGGGATGCTAATAGATTTATCCACTGAAGAACTCATATCAGGATGAGCTCTTCATAGTTAGGTCCTAGCTGAGAGGGGTAAGTCACTAGGGGTTCGACCTGCAACTATGAATTCTTATGCCTGACTCTTCCCTCTGTGGACTTCGTTCTGTTGCTGTCACCCATGGCGGCTGTGAGGTGAGCAGGGCTCCTCCGCCATGCTTTCCACCATGATGCTTCTGCCTTAGAGCTGCAGACTGAAATCTCAGGAGAGAAGGCCCCACATAAACCTTTTCTCCTTTAGAAGGTTTACATCAGTTATTTTGTTCTAGCAATAAACATGTACACACACACACACACACACACACACACACATACACACACATGTACATTCATACATGCAAATAAAAGATGTCTGAGGTTTCATAGTAGGTAATCAAAAACAAATCCAAAGGATTTTAATTTTTTTCAGAACAAAATTTGATAATCATTAGTATAAATGTTTTTGTTGTGCTGTTCTATTTAATTTCCATTGCTCTACATTAGTATGCACAGCTTTTAAAGGGTAGTTACATATTTTTTGTCTTATTTCCTCTGAATATCCTACCAATCAAATTCCTGACAGATTCCACTGCATTCTTGGGTAGTGCATTATTTAAGCAACAAACTTCTAAGATTTTTCTTACTTTTATGAATATGTGAAGCTTTACCTTTGAGGCTATTGGTAACTTTTAAAGTCATTTAAATAACCTTATTTCTATTGATTTGCCTTTGTGAACTTTCTAGTGATTGTTACATGGAAATGGAAAGAAACAACCTATATAACTGTGAAGAAATTATTGATTATGATAACAAGTAAACATAGATTTGAAACCAAACCTAATTTCAAAGGAAAGACCTTATGAATATTATATCTGTAATCATTAATTATCTTATGTAAAATGATACTTAAAATACATACCATATAGTAATATACTACACAATCACCACAAACCAGATGACTGATTTCTGCTAATCACTACTTTGCATCAGATACTGAAGTACTTTATTCATATCACTTAATTTACATATCCTACAAATTTTCTTAGGTAGGTACTATTACTATGTCTAATTTACAAATGAAGAAACAGAAGCATATGATTCTAAATAGCTTTATAATATTACCAGGCAGTAACTGAAAGTAAAAATTCCTGTTTAGAAAATATGACTCGGCCCTTCAACCCCAGGAAGTCTCCCAGAAAGCAGCATCTCAGGCTGTCTCTTTGGGACCTGAAACTCCCAGACCCGTAGAGTGGCCTGGGCTATTTGGATCGAAAGTCTGCGTAGACCTGCATCTCGGCGCGACTCTTTGGGGCTGGTAGGCCCGCCCTTCATCTGCAAGGAACTGCCTGGAGATCAGCATCTGGGCCAGGTCTGTTTGGACCCGTAGCCCCGCCCTTCACCCCCAGGAAGTCTCCCAGAAAGCAGCATCGTGGACTGTCTCTTTGGGACCCAAAACTCTCGGACCCGTAGAGTGGCCTGGGCTGCTTGGAAAGTCTGCACAGACCTGCATC
>PVJX010027960.1:0-24347 GCA_004027295.1 Dolichotis patagonum
GACAAGGGTTTATGGTCATGTTGTAATGGATGATTATGGTATCATGATGGGCAATTCTGAAGTCATATGGAGAACTATGATGTCAAAATGGGGTGCTGTGATTCCACAATAGGATGTGTGAAGTCACAATGAGGCATGATGATTCCACGATGGAATATTTTGATGCCGTATTTGGTACAGTGATGTAATAATGTGCAACCATGTTGTCACAGTGGGGAATTGTGGTATCATAAAGGTTGATTGTGCTGCTCTAATGAGGGCACTGTTAGGTCATAATAGGGTAATTGTGATGTGACACCGGAAATGATGATGTCACAATGGGCCAAGCTAGTGTCACCACAGGGCACCTTGAGGTGAAAGTGAATCATTACGCTGTGAAAAAGGGGAATTGTGATGGAATGTTGGGGACTGTGATGTCACAATGGGCACTTGTGTCACTTTGGGCAGTTAGGATGTCACAAAAGAAAACTGTAACATCCATAGAGAATTCTCTGATAATATTGGGGAATTGACAAGTGATGATGAGGGTATCATCAAGTCAACATAAGGCAGTGTGCTGTCACAACGGGGTACAGTAATGCCATCATGTGGAACTATGATGTCATAACATGTCACTGTGATGTCACAGTTGGGAAATGTGATGTCATAAAGGTTAATTGTGCTGTTATAATTAGGCAACATGTGCTCATAATTTAGGAGTAGTTTTGCTAAAATAGGGAATTGTGATGTTCCCACTGGTCATCATGAGGTAACAATATGGCATACCTGGGTGACAATATAGAATTGTGATATCATAGTGGGGCACTGTGATGTCACAATGGTCCTGCTGATATCACAGTGGGCAATTGCGATGTCACAGTGGGCAATAATGATATCACAAAGGAAATTTTAATGCCATAATGTGAATTGCGAGGTGAAAACCGGGCACATGCCACAATAGGGCAATATGATGACACAAATGCATAGCATGATGTTATAATGTGATACAATGATGTCATATCCATCATTGTGATGTCACAATTTTCAATTTTGATGTTGTAAGATTACGTAAATGTCATGATGAGAATTGTGAGATCTGAATTTTGAATTGTTATGTCACATTGGCAGTATATGACGTCAAAATAGGGAGTTATCATGTCACAGTAGGACATGGCGATGTCACAGCAGGAAAAGGAAAAGAAAGGAAGGAAAAGGAAAGAAATATCAAACTGGCATCTGGTTTTTTTTGTGTGTGACACTACTGTTAACAGAAATAGATAAAAAAAATTACAATTTTTCCACTATCTTGAGACTGGAAAAGATTTCTTAAATGCCTGAAAAAGCAAATGTTACATTCAAGTAAACTCATTTGTTAGCAGAAAAAAATTGAAACATAAACCTTAGAACTCTGAATCCAGTACTTTTTGTGGGCCTGGAGCTGCATGAAGGGTTATAGGGTGCATTCGTAAATCTTCTAATCATAATTAAGGTAAACATATGTGGTGATGGGGCACTATTTGAGCATTATGTGATCAAAATGGAAATTATGAACTAATGATGTGGTTTTATAAAGTCAGAATGGGGGAAGAGTGAGATCCTAATGGGGTTTTCCTGATGGCACTGCAGAGAATTTTGATGTCACAAAGGGATATTTGATGTCACAATAGGGACATGGGAGGTCACAGTAGGGCATAGTGACAGCATAAAGGAATGCCGTGATACTATAATGAGGACAATGAGATGATAACGAGGCCAATGTGAGATTATAATGAGGAATTGTGAAGTAACAGTGAAAAACATGCATCCTGCGGTACAGTGGTATCACAATAGGGAGCTGTGATATCACACTGGAGTGTTGTTCTGTCACAAGGATGCATCTACACTCATCACTGGAGAACTGTGTTTTGACAAGGGTTTATGGTCATGCTGTAACGGATGATTATGATATCATGATGGGGAATTCTGAAGTCATATGGAGAACTATGATGTCACAATGTGGTGCTGTGATTCCACAATAGGATGTGTGAAGTCACAATGAGGCATGATGATTCCACAATAGAATATTTTGATGCCATATTTGGTACAGTGATGCAATAATGTGCAACTATGTTGTCACAGTGGGGAATTGTGGTATCATAAAGGTTGATTGTGCTGCTCTAATGAGGGCACTGTGAGGTCATAATAGGGTAATTGTGATGTGACACCGGAAATGATGATGTCACAATGGGCCAAGCTAGTGTCACCACAGGGCACCTTGAGGTGAAAGTGAATCATTACCCTGTGAAAAAGGGGAATTGTGATGGAATGTTGGGGACTATGATGTCACAATGGGCATTTGTGTCACTTTGGGCAGTTAGGATGTCACAAAAGAAAACTGTAATATCCATAGAGAATTCTCTGGTTATAATGGGGAATTGACAAGTGATGATGAGGGTATCATCAAGTCAACATAAGGCAGTGTGCTGTCACAACGGAGTACAGTAATGCCATCATGTGGAACTATGATGTCATAACATGTCACTGTGATGTCACAGTTGGGAATTGTGATGTCATAAAGGTTAATTGTGCTGTTATAATTAGGCAACATGTGCTCATAATTTAGGAGTAGTTTTGCTAAAATAGGGAATTGTGATGTTCCCACTGGTCATCATGAGGTAACAATATGGCATACCTGGGTGACAATATAGAATTGTGATATCATAGTGGGGCACTGTGATGTCACAATGGTCCTGGTGATATCACAGTGGGCAATTGTGATGTCACAGTGGGCAATAATGGTGTCACAAAGGAAATTTTAATGCCATAATGTGAATTGCGTGGTTAAAACCGGGCACATGCCACAATAGGGCAATATGATGACACAAATGCATAGCATGATGTTATAATGTGATACAATGATGTCATATCCATCATTGTGATGTCACAATTTTCAATTTTGATGTTGTAAGATTACATAAATGTCATGATGAGAATTGTGAGATCTGAATTTTGAATTGTGATGTCACATTGGCAGTATATGACGTCAAAATAGGGAGTTATCATGTCACAGTAGGACATGGCGATGTCACAGCAGGAAAAGGAAAAGAAAGGAAGGAAAAGGAAAGAAATATCAAACTGGCATCTGGTTTTTTGTGTGTGTGACACTACTATTAACAGAAATAGATAAAAATATTACAATTTTTCCACTATCTTGAGACTGGAAAAGATTTCTTAAATGCCTGAAAAAGCAAATGTTACATTCAAGTAAACTCATTTGTTAGCAGAAAAAAATTGAAACATAAACCTTAGAACTCTGAATCCAGTACTTTTTGTGGGCCTGGAGCTGCATGAAGGGTTATAGGGTGCATTCGTAGATCTTCTAATCATAATTAAGGTAAACATATGTGGTGATGGGGCACTATTTGAGCATTATGTGATCAAAATGGAAATTATGAACTAATGATGTGGTTTTATAAAGTCAGAATGGGGGAAGAGTGAGATCCTAATGGGGTGTTCCTGATGGCACTGCAGAGAATTTTGATGTCACAAAGGGATATTTGATGTCACAATAGGGACTTTGAGGTCGCTGTGGGGTATAGTGACAGCATAAAGGAATGCCGTGATACTATAATGAGGACAATGAGATGATAACGAGGCCAATGTGAGATTATAATGAGGAATTGTGAAGTAACAGTGAAAAACATGCATCCTGCGGTACAGTGATATCACAATAGGGAGCTGTGATATCACACTGGAGTGTTGTTCTGTCACAAGGATGCATCTACACTCATCACTGGAGAACTGTGTTTTGACAAGGGTTTATGGTCATGCTGTAATGGATGATTATGATATCATGATGGGGAATTCTGAAGTCATATGGAGAACTATGATGTCACAATGTGGTCCTGTGCTTCCACAATATTATGTGTGAAGTCACAATGGGGCATGATGATTCCACAATGGAATATTTTGATGCCGCATTTGGTACAGTAATGTAATATTGTGCAACTATGTTGTCACAGTGGGGAATTGTGGTATCATAAAGGTTTATTGTGCTGCTCTAATGAGGGCACTGTGTGGTCATAATAGCGTAATGTGATGTCACACCGGAAATGATGGTGTCACAAGCTAGTGTCTACACAGGGCACCTTGAGGTGAAAGTGAATCATTACCCTGTGAAAAAGGGGAATTATGATGGAATAATGGGGACTGTGATATCACAATGGTCACTTGTGTCACTTTGGGCAGTTATGATGTCACAAAAGAAAACTGTAACATCCATAGAGAATTCTCTGTTCATAACGGGGAACTGACAAGTCATGATGAGGGTATCATCAAGTCAGCATAGGGCAGTGTGCTGTCAAAACGGGGTATTGTAGTGTCATAATGAGGAACTATGATGTCATAACATGTCACTGTGATGTCACAGTTGGGAATTGTGATGTCATAAAGGTTAATTGTGCTGTTATAATTAGGCAACATGTGCTCATAATTTAGGAGTAGTTTTGCTAAAATAGGGAATTGTGATGTTCCAACTGGGCATCATGAGGTAACAATATGGCATTATTGGATGACAATGCAGAATAGTGATATCATAGTGGGGCACTGTGATGTCACAATTTTCCTGGTGATATCAGAGTGGGCTATTTTGAAGTCACAGTGGGCAATCATGATGTAACAAAACAAATTTTAATGTCATAATGTGAATTGCGCAGTTAACACAGAACACATGTCACAATAGGGCATTATGATGACACAAATGCATAGCATGATGTTAAAATGTGATACCATGATGACATATCCATCATTGTGTGGTCGCAATTGTCAATTGTGATGTTTTAAGATAATTTAAATGTCATGATGAGAATTGTGCAATCTTAATTGTGAATTGTGATGTCACATTGGCAGTATACAAGGTCACAATATGGTGTTATGTTGTCACAGTAGGACATGGTGATGTCACAGCCAGAGTAGTAAAAGGAAGGAAAGGAAGGAAAAGGAAAAAAGTATAAAACTTCCATCTGGTTTTGTGTGTAACCTATTATTAAAAGAAATAGATAAAAAAATTACAATTCTTCCAATATATTGAGACTGGAAAAGAGTTCTCAAAAGCCTGAGAAAGCAAATGTTACATTCAAGTGAAGGCATTTTTTAGCAGAAACAATTTGAAACATAAGTCTTAGAACTCGGAATCCAGTACTTTTTTGGGCTTGGAGCTGTATGACGTGTAGAAGGGTGCCTTGGAAGATCTTGTAATCATAATTAAGGTAAACATAGGTTGTGATGGGGCCCTAATGGAGCATTATGTGATCAAAATGAAAATTATGAGATAGTGACGTCGCTTTATAAAGTCAGAATGGGGGTAGAGTGAGATACTAATGGGGGTACCTGATGGCAAAGGAGAGAATTGTGATGTGATGGGGGGATATTTTATATAACAATAGTCAATTTGGAGGTCCCAGTGGGGCATAGTGACAGCATAAAGGAATGGCATGGTACCATAATGAGGACACTGATATGATAACGAGGGCAATGTGAGATCACCATGGGGAATTGTGAAGTAACAGTGAAAAGTGTCTCATCATGGGGTATAGTGGTGTCAAAATAGGGTGCTGTGATATCACAGTGGAGTGTTGTTCTGTCACAATCATGCATCTACTCTTTCCACTGGAGAACTGTGATATCACTAGGGTTTATTGTGATGTTGTAATGGATCATTATGACATCATGATGAGGAATTCTTAAGTCATATGGAGAACTATGATGTCGCAATGGGGTGGTGTGATACCACAATAGGATGTGTGAAGTCACAATACGGCATGATGATGTCACAATGGGATATTTTGAGTCTATATTTGGTACAGTGATGTCATAATATGCATCTATGTCATCACAGTGGGGAATTGTGGTATCATAAATGTTGATTGTGCTGCCCTAATGAGGGCAATGTGAGGTCATAATAGGGTAATTGTGGTGTCACACTGGAAATGATGCTGTCACAATGGGCCAAGTTAGTGTCACCACAGTGCACCTTGAGATGACAGTGAATCATTATACTGACAAAAAAAAAAAGGAATTGTGATGCTATAATGGAGAATTTGATTTCATCATGGGCACTTGTGTCACACTGGGCAATTATGAGGTCACAAGAGAAAACTGTAACATCAATGCAGAATTGTCTGTTCATAATGAGGAATTGACAATTCCTGTTGTGGGTATCATGATGTCAAACTAGGGCGCGGTGGTGTTACAATGGGGTATTGTAATGCCATAATGTGGAACTATGCTGTCATGACATGTCACTGTGATGTCACAATTGGGAATTGTGATGTCATGAAGGTTAATTGTGCTGCTATAATTATAGAACTGGAGCTGATAATCAGGGAGTTGTTTCGCTATAATATGCAATTGTGATGTTCCCACTGGGCATCATGAGGTAACAATATGGCATTCTTGGGTGACAGTACAAAATTGTGATATCATAGTGATGCACTGTGATATCACAATGGTCCTGGTGATATCACAGTGGGCAATTGTGATTTCACACTGGGCAATCATGATGTCACAAAGGAAGTTTTAATGTCATAATGTGAATTGCGAGGTTAATACAGAACACATGTCACAATAAGGCATTATGGTGACAAAAATGCATAGCAAGATGTTATAATGTGATACCATGATGTCATATCCATCATTGTGATGTCACAATTGTCAATTGTCATGTTGTAAGATAATTTAAATTTCATGATGAGAATTGTGAGATCTGAATTGTGAATAGTGATGTCACATTGGCAGTATATGAGGTCAGATTAGGGCGTTATCATGTCATAGTATGACATGGCGATGTCACAGCAGGAAAAGGAAAAGAAAGGAAGGAAATGGAAAGAAATATCGAACTGGCATCTGGTTTTTTTTGTGTGTGAGCCTAGTATTAAAAGAAATAGATAAAAAAATTGCAATGTTTCCACTATCTTGAGACTGGAAATTATTTCTTAATTGCCTGAAAAAGCAAATGTTACACTCAAGTAAACTCATTTGTTAGCAGAACCAAATTCAAACATAAATCTTAGAACTCTGAATCCAGTACTTTTTGGGGCTTGGAGCTGTAAGAAGTGTAGAATGGTGCCTTGGAAGAACTTCTAATCATAATTAAGGTAAACATAGGTTGTGATGGGGCCCTAATGGAGCCTTATGTGATCAAAATGGAAATTATGAGCTACTGAGGTTGCTTTATAAAGTCAGAATGGGCTAAGAGTGAGATGCTAATGAGGGGTTGCTGATGGCACTGCAGAGAATTTTGATGTCATAATGGGATATTTGATGTCACAATAGGGACTTTGGAGGTCACAGTGGGGCATAGTGACAGCATAAAGTAATGCCATGATACCATAATGAGGACACTGAGATGATAACGAGGTCAATGTGAGACCATAATGGGGAATAGTGAAGTAACGGTGAAAAACATGCACCTTGGGTTACAGTGGTATCACAATAGTGTGCTGTGATGTCACAGTGGAGTGTTGTTCTGTCACAAGGATGCATCTACTGTTATCACTGGGAAACTGTGTTTTGACAAGTGTTGATGGTCATGCTGTAATGGATGATTATGATAACATGATTGGGAATTCCGAAGTCATATGGAGAACTATGATGTCACCATGGGGTGCTGTGATTCCACAATAGGATGTGTGAAGTCACAATGAGGCATGATGATTCCACAGTGGAATATTATATGCCATATTTGGGACAGTGATGTAATAATGTGCAACTATGTTGTCACAGTGGGGAATTGTGGTATCATAAAGGTTGATTGTGCTGCTCTAATGAGGGCACTGGGAGGTCAAAATAGGGTAATTGTGATGTCACACTGGAAATGATGATGTCACATTGGGCCAAGCTAGTGTCACCACAGGGCACCTTGAGGAGAAAGTGAATCATTACCCTGTGAAAAAAGGGAATTGTGATGGAATAATGGGGACTGAGATGTCACAATGGGCACTTGTGTCACTTTGGGCAGTTATGATGTCACAAAAGAAAACTGTAACATCCATAGAGAACTCTCTGGTCATAATGGGGAATTGACAAGCGATGATGAGGGTATCATCAAATCAACATAGGGCAGTGTGCTGTCACAACGGGGTACTGTAATGCCATAATGTGGTACTATGATGTCATAACATTTCACTGTGATGTCAGAGTTGGGAATTGTGATGTCATAAATGTTAATTGTGCTGTTATAATTAGGCAATATGTGCTCATAATGTAGGAGTAGTTTTGCTAAAAGAGGGAATTGTGATGTTCCAACTGGGCATCATGAGGTAACAATATGGTATTATTTTGTGACAATACAACATTGTGATATCATACAGGGTCACTGTGGTGTTACAATTGTATTGGAGATATCACAGTGGGCAATTGTGTTATCACAGTGGGCAATCATGTTATCTCAAAGGAAAATTGTAATGTCATACTGGGAGTTGCGAGATCACAATAGAACACATGTCATAATAGTGCATTATGATGTCACAAAGGCACAGCATGATGCAAAAATGTGATACCATGATGTCATATCCATCATTGTTGTGTCACAATTGGCAATTGTGATATTGTAAGATAACTGAAATGTCATGATGAGAATCGTGAGATCTTAATTGTGAATTGTGATGTCACATTAGCAATGTACGAGGTCACAATAGGGTGTTATGATGTCACAGTCGGACATGGTGATGTCACAGCAGGAGTAGTAAAAGAAAGAAAGGAAGGAAAAGGAAAAAAATATCAAACTTATATCTGGTTTTGTGTGTGTAACCTAGTATTAAAAGAAATAGATAAAAAATTACAATTCTTCCAATATATTGAGACTGGAAAAGAGTTCTCAAATGCCTGAAAAACCAAATGTTACATTCAAGTGAAGGTATTTTTTAGCAGAAACAATTTGACACATACATCTTAGAACTCTGATTCCAGCACTTTTTTGGGGCTTGGAGCTGTATGAAGTGTAGAATGGTGCCTTGGAAGATCTTCTAATCATATTTAAGGTAAACATAGGATGTGACGTCTCTTAATATAGTCAGAATGTGGGAAGAGTGAGATCTAATGGAGGTATCCTGATGGCACAGGAGAGAATTTTGATGTCATGAAGGGATATTTTATATCACAATAGGGAATTTGGAGGTGACAGTGGGGCATAGTGACAGCATAAATAATGACATGGTACCATAAAGAAGACACTGATATGATAACGAGGGCAATGTGAGATCACCATGGCGAATTGTGAAGTAACAGTGAAAAGTGTCTCATCATGGGGTACAGTGGTGTCACAATAGGGTGCTGTGATGTCACAGTGGAGTGTTGTTCTGTCACAATCATGCATGCACTTTTTTCACTGGAGAACTCTGATATAACTAGGGTTTTTTGTGATGTTGTAATGGATTATTATGATATCATGATGGGGAACTCTTATGTCATATGGAGATCTATGATGTTGCAATGGGGTGGTGTGATACCACAATAGGATGTGTGAAGTCACAATAAGGCATGATGATGTCACAATGGGATATTTTGAGGCCATATTTGGTACAGTGATGTCATAATATGCATCTATGTCATCGCAGTGGGGAATTCTGGTATCACACAGGTTGATTGTTCTGCACTAATGAGGGCAATGTGAGGTCATAATAGAGTAATTGTGGTGTCACACTGGCAATGATGCTGTCACAATGGGCCAAGTTAGTGTCACCACTGTTCAACTTGAGGTGACAGTGAATCATTATATTGTGAAACAGAAGTAATTGTGATGCTATAAAGGGTACTTTGATGTCATCATGTGCACTTGTGTCACACTGGGCAGTTATGAGGTCACAAGAGAAAACTGTATCATCAATGCAGAATTGTCTGTTCATAATGGGGTATTGAAAATTCCTGACGTGGGTATCATGATATCAAAATAGGGCAGGGTGATGTTTCAATGGGGTATTGTGATGCCATATAGTGGAACTATGCTGTCATAACATGTCACTGTGATGTCACTACTGGGAATTGTGATGCCATCAAGGTTAATTGTGCTGCTATAATTATAGAACAGGAGCTCATAATCAGGGAGTTGTTTCACTATAATATGCAATTGTGATGTTTCAACTGGGCATCATGAGGTAACAATATGGCATTCCTGGGTGACAATACAGAATTGTGATACCATAGTGGGGCACTGTGCTGTCACAATGGTCCTGGTGATATCAAAATGGGCAATTGTGATGTCAGAGTGTCCAATCATGATGTCATAAAGGAAATTTTAATGTCATAATGTGAAGTGCGAGGTTAAAACAGAACACATGTCACAATAGGGCATTATGATGACACAAATGCATAGTATGATATTATAATGTGATACCATGATGTCATATCCATCATTGTGATGTCACAATTGTCAATTGTGATGTTGTAAGATAATTTAAATGTCATGATGAGAATTGTGAGATCTGAATTTTGAATTGTGATGTCACATTGGCAGTATATGAGGTCACAACAGGGCGTTATCATGTCACAGTAGGACACAGCGATATTACACAGGAAAAGGAAAAGAAAGGAAGGAAAAAGAAAGAAATATCAAACTGGCATCTGGCTTTTTGTGTTTGTGAGCCTAATATTAAAAGAAATAGAAAAAATAATTACGAATTTTCCACTATCTTGAGAATGGATAAGATTTCTTAAATGCCTGAAAAAGCAAATGTTACATTCAAGTAAACTCATTTGTTAGCAGAAACAAATTGAAACATAAAACTTAGAGCTCTGAATCTAGTACTTTTTGTGGGCTTGGAGCTGCATGAAGGGTTTTAGGGTGCCTTCGTCGATCTTCTAATCATAAGTAAGGGAAACATAGGCTGTGATTGGGCACTATTGGAGCATTATGTGATCAAAATGGAAATTATGAGCTAATGATGTGGCTTTATAAAGTCAGAATGGGGGAACAGTGAGATCCTAATGGGGGTTTCCTGATGGCACTGCAGAGAATTGTGATGTCATAATGGGATATTTGATGTCACAATAGGGAATTTGGAGGTCACAGTGGGGCATAGTGACATCATAAAGCAATTCCATGATACCATAATGAGGACACTGAGATGATAATGAGCTCAATGTGAGATCATAACCGGGAATTGTGAAGTAACAGTGAAAAACATGCATCCTGGGGTACAGTGGTATCACAATAGGGAGCTGTGATGTCACAGTAGAGTGTTGTTCTGTCACAAGGATGCATCTACTGTTATCACGGGGGAACCTAGTTTTGACAAGGGTTTATGGTCATGCTGTAATGGGTGATTATGATATCACGATGGGGAATTCTTCAGTCATATGGAGAACTATGATGTCACAATGGGGTGCTGTGATTCCACAATAGGATGTGTGAAGTCACAATGAGGCATGATGATTCCACAATGGAATATTTTGATGACATATTCGGTACAGTGATGTAATAATGTGCAACTATGATGTCAAAGTGGGGAATTGTGGTATGATAAAGATTGATTGTGCTGCTCTAATGAGGGCACTGTGAGGTCATAATAGGGTAATTCTGATGTCACACCGGAAATGAAGATGTCATAATGGGCCAAGCTAGTGTCACCACAGGGCACCATGAGGTGAAAGTGAATCATTACACTGGGAAAAAGAGGAATTTTGATGGAATAATGGGGACTGAGATGTGAAAATGAGCACTTGTGTCACGTTGTGCAGTTATGATGTCACAAAAGAAAACTGTAACATCCATAGAGAATTCTCTGGTCATAATGGGGAATTGACAAGTCATGATGAGGGTATAATCAAGTCAACATAGGGCAGTGTGGAACTATGATGTCATAACATGTCACTGAGATGTCACAGTTGGGAATTGTGATGTCATAAGGTTAACTGTGCTGTTATAATTAGGCAACATGTGCTCATCATTTAGGAGTAGTTTTGCTAAAATAGTTAATTGTGATGTTCCAACTGGGAATCATGAAGTAACAATATGGCATTATTGGGTGACAATACAAAATTGTGATATCATACTGGGTCACTGTGTTGTTACAATTGTACTGGTGATATCACAGTGGGCAATTGTGATATCGCAGTGGGCAATCGTGATATCTTAAAGGAAAATTTTAATATCATACTGGGAGTTGTGAGGTCACAATAGAACACATGTCATAATAGTGCATTATGATGTCACAAAGGCATAGCATGATGCCAAAATGTGATTCCATGATGTCATATCCATCATTGTGGTGTCACAATTGGCAATTGTGATATTGTAAGATAATTTAAATATCATGATGATAATTGTGAGCTCTTATTTGTGAATCGTGATGTCACATTGGCAGTATACGAGGTCACAGTAGGGTGTTATGATGTCACAGTAGGACATGGTGATGTCACAGCAGGAGTAGTAAAAGAAAGGAAAGGAAGGAAAAGTAGAAAAATATCAAACTTACTTCTGGTTTTGTGTGTGTAACCTAGTATTAAAAGTAATAGATAAAAAAATTACAATTCTTCCAATATATTGAGACTGGAAAAGAGTTCTCAAATGCCTGAAAAATCAAATATTACATTCAAGTGAAGGCATATTTTAGCAGAAACAATTTGAAACATAAATCTTAGAACTCTGAATGCAGTACTTTTTTGGGGATTGGAGCTGTATGAAGTGTAGAAGTGTGCCTTGGAAGATCTTCTAATCATAGTTAAGGTAAACATAGGTTGTGATAGGGCCCTAATGGAGCATTATGTGATCAAAATGTAAATTATGAGCTAGTGACGTCGCTTAATAAAGTCAGAATGGGGGAAGAGTGACATCCTAATGGGGGTATCCTGATCGAACAGGAGAGAATTTTGATGTCATGATGGGATATTTTATATCACAATAGGGAATTTGGAGCTCACAGTGGGGCATAGTGACAGCATAAGTAATGGCATGGTACCATAAAGAGGACACTGATATGATAAATATGTAATGTGAGATCACAATGGGGAATTGTGAAGTAAAAGTGAAAAGTGTCTCATCATGGGGTACAGTGGTGACACAATAGGGTGCTTTCATGTCACAGTGGAGTGTTGTTCTGTCACAATCATGCATCTACTCTTTTCACTGGAGAACCTGTGATTTCACTAGGCTTTACTGAGATGTTGCAATGAATCATTATGATATCATGATGTGGAATTCTTAAGTCATATGGAGAACTGTGATGTCACAATGTGTTGGTGTGATACCACAATAGGATGTGGGAAGACACAATAAGGCATGATGATGTCACAATGGGATATTTTGAGGCCATAT
The DNA here is from genome assembly GCA_004027295.1 of Dolichotis patagonum. Taxonomy (NCBI): domain Eukaryota; kingdom Metazoa; phylum Chordata; class Mammalia; order Rodentia; family Caviidae; genus Dolichotis; species Dolichotis patagonum. The sequence goes on from PVJX010027960.1 coordinate 13,268, forward strand.
TTGGTACAGTGATGTCATAATATGCATCTATGTTGTCACAGTGGGGAATTGTGGTATCATCAAGGTTGATTGTGCTGCTCTAATGAGGGCACTGTGAGGTCATAATAGGGTAATTGTGGTGTCACACTGGAAATGATGCTGTCACAATGGCCCAAGTTAGGGTCACCACAGTGCAAATTGATGTGACAATGAATCAATATTACTGTGAAAAAAAAGGAATTGTGATGCTATAATGGGGACTTTGATGTCATCATGGGCACTTGTGTCACACTGGGCAGTTATGAGGTCACAAGAGAAAACTGTAACATCAATGCAGAATTGTCTGTTCATAATGGGGAATTGACAATTCCTGATGTGGGTATCATGATGTCAAAATAGGGCGGAGTGGTGTTACAATGGGGTATTGTAATGCCATAATGTGGAACTATGCTGTCATAACACATCACTGTGATGTCACAATTGGGAATTGTGATGTCATAAAGGTTAATTGTGCTGCTATAATTATAGAACAGGAGCTCATAATCAGGGAGATATTTCGCTATAATATGCAATTGTGATGTTCCCACTGGGCATCATGAGGTAACAATATGGCATTCTTGGGTGACAATACAGAATTGTGATATCATAGTGGGGCACTGTGATGTCACAATGGTCCTGGTGATATCACAGTGGGCAGTTGTGATGTCACAGTGGGCAATGATGATGTCACAGAGGAAATTTTAATGTCATAATGTGAATTGCGAGGTTAAAACTGAACACATATCACAATAGGGCATTATGAAGACACAAATGCATAGCATGATGTTATAATGAGATACCATGATGTCATATTAATCACTGTGATGTCACAATTGTGAATTGTGATGTCGGCAGCAAATTTAAATATCATGATGAGAATTGTGAGATCTGAAATGTGAATTGTGATGTCACATTGGCAGTATATGTGGTCACAATTGGGCGTTATCATGTCATAGTAGGACATGGCAATGTCACAGCAGGAAAAGGAAAAGAAAGGAAGGAAAAGGAAAGAAATACAAAGTGGCATCTGGTTTTTGTGTGTGTGAGCCTAGTATTAAAAGAAATAGATAACAAAAATTACAATTTTTCCACTATCTTGAGACTGGAAAAGATTTCTTAAATGCCTGAAAAAGCAAATGTTACATTCAAGTAAACTCATTTGTTAGCAGAAACAAATTGAAACATAAATCTTAGAACTCTAAATACAGTAATATTTGTGGGTCAGGAGCTGCATGAATGGTTATAGGGTGCCCTCATAGATCTTCTAATCATAATTAGGGTAAACATAGGTTGTGATTGGGCACTATTTGAGCATTATGTGATCAAAATGGAAATTATGAGCTAATGATGTGGCTTTATAAAGTCAGAATGGGGTCAGAGTGAGGTCCTAATGGGGTTTTACTGATGGCACTGCAGAGAATTTTGATGTCATAATGCGATATTTGATGTCACAATAGGGACTTTGGAGATCACAGTGGGTCATAGTGACAGCATAAAGGAATGCCATGATACATTAATGAGGACACTGAGACGATGACGAGGCCAATGTGAGATCATAATGGGGAATTGTGAAGTAACAGTGAAAAGTGTCTCATCGTGGGGTACAGTGGTGTCACAATAGGGTGCTGTGATATCACAGTGGAGTGTTGTTCTATCACAATGATGCATCTACTGTTATCACTCAAAATCTGTGTTTTGACAAGGGTTTATGGTCATGCGGTAAGGGATGATTATGATATCATGATGGGGAATTCTGAAGTCATATGGAGAACTATGCTGTCACAATGGGGTGCTGTGATTCCATAATAGGATGTGTGAAGTCACAATGAGGCATGATGATTCCACAATGGAATATTTTGATGCCATATTTGGTACAGTGATGTAATAATGTGCAACAAGGTTGTCACAGTGGGGAATTGTGGTATCATAAATGTTGATTGTGCTGCTCTATTGAGGGCACTGTGAGGTCATAATAGGGTAATTGTGATGTTACACCGGAAATGATTATTTCACAATGGGCCAAGCTAGTGTCACCACAGGGCACCTTGAGGTGAAAGTGAATCATTACCCTGTGAAAAAGGGGAATTATGATGGAATAATGGGGACTGTGAATGTCACAATGGGCACTTGTGTCACTTTGGGCAGTTATGAACTCACAAAAGAAAACTGTAACATCCATAAGGAATTATCTGGTTATAATGGGGAATTGACAAGTCATGATGAGGATATCATCAAGTCAACGTAGGGCAGTGTGCTGTCACAACGGGGTACTGTAATGCCATAATGTGGAAGTATGATGTCATAACCTGTCACTGTGATGTCACAGTTGGGAATTGTGATGGCATAAAGGTTAATTGTGCTGTTATAATTAGGCAACATGTGCTCCTAATTTAGGAGTAGTTTTGCTAAAATAGGGAATTGTGATGTTCCAACTGGGCATCATGAGGTGCCAATATGGCATTATTGGATGACAATACAACAGTGTGACATCATATTGGGTCACTGTAATGTTACAATTTTACTGGTGTTATCACAGTGGGCAATAAGGATATCTCAAAGGAAAATTGTAATGTCATACTGGGAGTTGCGAGGTCACAATAGAACACATGTCATAATAGTGCATTATGATGTCACAAAGGCATAGCATGATGCCAAAATGTGATACCATGATGTCATATCCATCATTGTGGTGTCACAATTGGCAGTTGTGATACTGTAAGATAATTTAAAAGTCATGATGATTATTGTGAGATCTTAATTGTGAATTGTGATGTCACATTGGCAGTATACGAGGTCACAATAGAGTGTTATGATGTCACAGTAGGACATGGTGATGTTACAGCAGGAGTAGTAAAAGAAAGGAAAGGAAGGAAAAGGAAAAAAATATCAAACTTACATCTGTTTTTGTGTGTGTAACCTAGTATTAAAAGAAATAGATAAAAAAATTACAATTCTTCCAATATATTGAGACTGGAAAAGAGTTCTCAAATGCCTGAAAAAGCAAATGTTACATTCAAGTGAAGGCATTTTTTAGCAGAAACAATTTGAAACATAAATCTTAGAACTCTGAATCCAATAATTTTTTGGGGCTTGGAGCTGTATGAAGTGTAGAAGTGTGCCTTGGAAGATCTTCTAATCATAATTCAGGTAAACATATGTTGTGATGGGGCCCTAATGGAGCATTATGTGATCAAAATGGAAATTATGAGCTAGTGAGCTCGCATTATAAAGTCAGAATGGGGGAAGAGTGAGATCCTAATGGGGGTATCCTGATGGCACAGGAGAGAATTGTGATGTCATGATGGTATAATTTATATCACAATAGGGAATTTGGAGGTCACAGTGGGGAACAGTGACAGCATAAAGGAATGGCATGGTAAAATAATGAGGACTCTGATATGGTAAAGAGGGCAATGTGAGATCACCATGGGGAATTGTTAAGTAACAGTGAAAAGTGTCTGATCATGGGGTACAGTGGTGTCACAATAGGGTGCTGTGATGGCACAGTTGAGGGTTGTTCTCTCACAATCATGCATCTACTCTTTTCAATGGAGACTGTTATATCACTAGGGTTTATTGTGATGTTGTAATGGATCATTATGATATCATGATGGGGAAATCTTAAGTCATATTGAGAAATGTGATGTCACAATGGGGTGGTGTGATACCACAATAGAATGTGTGAAGTCACAATAAGGCATGAAGATGTCACAAGTGTATATTTTGAGGCAACATTTGGTACAGTGATATCATAATATGCATCTATGTTGTCACAGTGGGAAATTGTGGTATCATAAAGGTTGATTGTGCTGCTCCAATGAGGGCAATGTGAGGTCATAATCGGGTAATTGTGGTGTCACACTGGAAAAGATGCTGTCACAATGGGCCAAGTTAGTGTCACCACAGTGCAACTTCAGGTGACAGTGAGTCATTATACTGTGAAAAAAAAAGGAATTGTGGTGCTATAATGGGGACTTTGATGTCATCATGGGCATTTGTGACACACTGGGCAGTTATGAGGTCAAAAGAGAAATCTGTATCATCAATACAGAATTGTCTGTTCATAATGGGGAATTGACAATTCCTGATGTGGGTATCATGATGTAAAAATAGGGCAGTGTGGTGGTAAAATGGGGTATTTTATGCCATAATGCGGGACTATGCTGTCATAAAATGTCACTGTGATGTCACAATTGGGAATTCTGATGTCATAATGGTTAATTGTGCTGCTATAGTTATAGAACAGGAGCTCATAATCAGGGAGTTGTTTCACTATAATATGCAATTGTGATGTTCCCACTGGGCATCATGCGGTAACAATATGGCATTCTTGGGTGACAATAAACAATTGTGATATCATAGTGGGGCACTGTGATGTCACAATAGTTCTGGTGATATCACAGTGGGCAATTGTGATGTCACAGTGGGCAATCATGATGTCACAAAGGAAATTTTAATGTCATAATGTGAATGGCCAGGTTAAAATAGAACACAAGTCACAATAGGTCATTATGATGACACAAATGCATAGCATGATGCTATAATGTGATACCATTGTATCATATCCATCATAGTGATGTCACAATTGTCAATTGTGATGTTGTAAGATAATTTAAATGTCATGATGAGAATTGTGAGATCTTAATTGTGAATTGTGATGTCACATTGGCAGTATATGAGGTCACAATAGGGCGTTATCATGTCACAGTAGGACATGGCGATGTCACAGCAGGAAAAGAAAAAGAAAGGAAGGAAAAGGAAAGAAATATCAAACTGGCATCTGGTTTTTTTTGTGTGTGAGCCTAGTATTAAAAGAAATAGATAAAAAAATTACAATTTTTCCACTATCTTGAGACTGGAAAAGATTTCTTAAATGCCTGAAAAAGCAAATGTTACATTCAAGTAAACTCATTTGTTAGCAGAAACAAATTGAAACATAAATCTTAGAACTCTGAATCCCGTACTTTTTGTGGGCCTGGAGCTTCATGAAGGGTTATAGGGTGCCTTCGTAGATCTTCTCATCATAATTAAGGTAAACATAGGTTGTGATGGGGCCCTAATGGAGCATAATGTGATCCAAATGGAAATTATGAGCTAATGATGTGGCTTTATAAAGTCAGAATGGGGGAAGCGTGAGATCCTAATGGGGGTTTCCTGATGGCACTGCAGAGAATTTTGATGTCATAATGGGATATTTGATGTCACAATAGGGACTTTGGAGGTCACAGTGTGGCATAGGGTCAGCATAAAGGAATGCCATGATACCATAATGAGCACACTGAGATGATAACGAGGCCAATGTAAGATCATAATGGGGAATTGTGAAGTAACAGTGAAAAACATGCATCCTCGGGTACAGTGGTATCGCAATAGGGAGGTGTGATGCCACATTGTTGTGTTGTTCTGTCACAAGGATGCATCTACTGTTATCAGGGGAGAACTGTGTTTTGACAAGGGTTTCTGGTCCTGCTCTAATTAATGATTATGATATCATGAGGGGGAATTCTGAAGTCATATGGAGAACTATGAAGTCACAATGGGGTGCTTTGATTCCACAATAGGATGTGTGAAGTCACAATGAGGCATGATGATTCCACAATGGAATATTTTGATGCCATATTTGGTACAGTGATGTAATAATGTGCAACTATGTTGTCACAGTGGGGAATTGTGGTATAATAACGGTTGATTGTGCTGCTTTAATGAAGGCACTGTGAGGTCATAATAGGGTAATTGTGATGTCACACCGGAAATGATGATGTCACAATGGGCCAAGCTAGTGTCACCACAGGGCACGTTGAGGTGAAAGTGAATCATTACCCTGTGAAAAAGGGGAATTGTGATGGAATAATGGGGACTGTGATGTCACAATGGTCACTTGTGTCAATTTGGGCAGTTATGATGTCACAAAAGAAAACTGTAACATGCATAGAGAATTCTCTGGTCATAATGGGGAATTGACACGTCATGATGAGGGTATCATCAAGTCAACATAGGGCAGTGTGCTGTCACAACGGTGTAGTGTAATGCCATAATGTGGAACTATGATGTCATAACATGTCACTGTGATGCCACAATTGGGAATTGTGATGTCATAAAGGTTAATTGTGTTGTTATAATTAGGCAACATGTGCTCATAATTTAGGAGTAGTTTTGAATAAATAGGGAATGGTGGTGTTCCAACTGGGCATCATGAGGTAACAATATGGCATTATTGGGTGACAATACAACATTGTGATATCATACAGGGTCACTGTGATGTTACAATTGTACTGGTGATATCACATTGGGCAATTGTGATATCACAGAGGGCAATCATGATATCTCAAAGGAAAATTGTAATGTCATACTGGGAGTTGCGAGGTCACAAAAGAACACATGTCATAATAGTGCATTATGATGTCACAAAGGCATAGCATGATTCCGCAATGTGATACCATGATGTTATATCCATCATTGTGGTGTCACAATTGGCAATTGTGATATTGTAAGATAATTTAAATGTCATGATGGGAATTGTGAGATCTTAATTGTGAATTGTGATATCACATTGGCAGTATACAAGGTCATAATAGGGTGTTATGATGTCACAGTAGGACACTCTGATGTCACAGCAGGAGTAGTAAAAGAAAGGAAAGGAAGGAAAAGGAAAAAAAGATCAAACTTACATCTGGTTTTGTTTGTGTAACCTAGTATTAAAAGAAATAGATAAAAAAATTACAATTCTTCCAATATATTGAGACTGGAAAAGAGTTCTCAAATGCCTGAAAAAGCAAATGCTACATTCAAGTGAAGGCATTTTTTTAGCAGAAACAATTTGAAACATAAACGTAAGAACTCTGAATCCAGTACTTTTTTTGGGTTTGGAGCTGTATTAATTGTAGAAGGGTGCCTTGAAAGATCTTCTAATCATAGTTAAGGTAAACATAGGTTGTGATGGGGCCCTAATTGAGCATTATGTGATCAAAATGGAAATTATGATCTAGTGACGTCGCTTTATAAAGTCAGACTTGGGAAAGAGTGAGATCCTAATGCGGGCATCCTGATGGCACAGGAGAGAATCGTGATGTCATGATGGGATATTTTAGATCACAATTGGGAATTTGTAAGTCACAGTGGGGCATAGTGACAGCATAAACGAATGGCGTGGTACCATAATAAGGACACTGATGTGATAAAGAGTGCAATGTGAGATCACCATGTGGAATTGAGAAGTAACATTGAAAAGTGTCTCATCATGGGGTATAGTGGTGTCACAATAGGGTGCTGTAATGTCACAGTGGAGTGTTGTTCTGTCACAATCATGCATCTACTCTTTTCACTAGAGAAATGTGATATCACTAGGGTTTATTGTGATGTTATAATGGATCATTATGACATAACGATGGGGAAATATTAAGTCATATGGAGAATTATGGTGTCGCAATGGGGTGGTGTGATACCACAATAGGATGTATGAAGTCACAATAAGGCATGATGATGTCACAATGGGATATTTTGAGGCCATATTTGGTACAGTGATGTCATAATATGCATTTATGTCGTCACAGTGGGGAATTGTGGTATCATAAAGGTTGATTGTGCTGCTCTAATGAGGGCAAGGTGAGGTCATAATAGGGTAATTGTGGTGTCACACTGGAAATGATGCTGTCACAATGGGCCAAGTTAGTGTCACCACAGTGCAACTTGAGATGACAGTAAATCATTATACTGTGAAAAAAAATGAATTGTGATGCTATAATGGGGACTTTGATGTCATCATGGGCACTTGTGTCACACTGGGCAGTTATGAGGTCACAAGAAAAAATGTAATATCAATGCAGAATTGTCTGTTCATAATTGAGAATAGACAATTACTGATGTGGGTATCATGCTGTCAACATAGGGCAGGGTGGTGTTACAATGTGGTATTGTAATGCAATAATGTGGAACTATGCTGTTATAACTTGTCACTGTGATGTCAAAATTTGGAAATGTGATGTCATAAAGGTTAATTGTGCTGCTATAATTATAGAACAGGAGCTCATAATCAGGAAGATATTTCGCTATAATATGCAATTGTGATGTTCCCACTGGGCATCATGAGGTAACAATATGGCATTCTTGGGTGACAATACAGAATTGTGATATCATAGTTGGGCACTGGGATGTCACAATTTTCCTGGTGATATCACAGTGGGCAATTTTGATGTCACAGTGAGCAATCATGATGTCACAAAGGAAATTTTAATGTCATAATATGAATTGCGAGGTTAAAACAGAACACATGTGAAAATAGGGCATTATGATGACACAAATGCATAGCATGATGTTATAATGTGATACCATGATGTCATATCCATCATTGTGAGGTCACAATTGTCAATTGTAATGTTGTAACATGATTTAAATGTCATACTGAATACTGTGAGATCTGAATTGCGAATTGTGATGTCACATTGGCAGTGTATGAGGCCACAATAGGGCGTTATCATGTCACAGTATGACATGGCGATGTCACAGCAGGAAAAGGAAAAGAAAGGAAGGAAAAGTAAAGAAATATCAAACTGCCATCTGGTTTTTTGAGTGTGTGTGCCTAGTATTAAATGAAATAGATAAAAAAATTACAATGTTTCCACTATCTTGAGACTGGAAAAGTTTTCTTAAATGCCTGAAAAAGCAAATGTTACATTCAAGTAAATTCATTTCTTAGCAGCAACAACTTGAAACATAAATCTTAGAACTCTGAATCCAGTACTTTTTGTGGGTCTGGAGCTTCATGAAGCGTTATAGGGTGCTTTCGTAGATCTTCTAATCATAATTAAGGGAAACAGAGGTTGTGATGGGGCATTATTGGAGCATTATGTGATCAAAATTGAAATTATGAGCTAATGATGTGGCTTTACAAACTCAGAATGGGGGAAGAGTGAGATCCTAATGGGGGTTTCCTGATGGCACTGCAGAGTATTTTGATGTCATAATGGGATATTTGATGTCACAATAGGGACTTTGGAGGTAACAGTGGGGCGTAGTGACAGCATAAATTAATGCCATGATATCATAATGAGGACACTGAGATGATAACGAGGCCAATGTCAGATCATAATGGGGAATTGTGAAGTAACAGTGAAAAACATGCATCCTGGCGTACGGTTGTATCACAATAGGGAGCGGTGATGTCACAGTGGAGTGTTGTTCTGTCACAAGGATGCATCTACTTTTATCACTGGAGAACTGTGTTTTGACAAGTGTTTATGTTCATGCTGTAATGGATGATTATGATATCATGATGGGGAATTCTGAAGTCACATGGAGAACTATGATGTCACAATGTGGTGCTGTGATTCCACAATAGGATGTGTGAAGTCACAATGAGGCATGATGATTCCACAATAGAATATTTTGATGCCATATTTGGTACAGTGATGCAATAATGTGCAACTATGTTGTCACAGTGGGGAATTGTGGTATCATAAAGGTTGATTGTGCTGCTCTAATGAGGGCATTGCGAGGTCATAATAGGGTAATTGTGATGTCACACCAGAAATGATGATGTCACAATGGGCCAAGCTAGTGTCACCACAGGGCACCTTGAACTATGATGTCATAACATGTCCCTGTGATGTCACAGTTGGGAATAGTGATGTCATAAAGGTTAACTGTGGTGTTATAATTAGGCAACATGTACTCATAATTTAGGAGTAGTTTTGCTAAAATAGGGAATTGTGGTGCTCCAACTGGGCATAATGTGGTAACAATATGGCATTATAGGGTGACAATACAACATGGTGATATCATACTGTGTCACTGTGATGTTACAATTGTACTGGTGATATCACAGTGGGCAATTGTGATATCAGAGTGGGCAAGAATGATATCTCAAAGGAAAATTGTAATGTCATACTGGCAGTTGCGAGGTCACAATAAAACACATGTCATAATAGTGTATTATGATGTCACAAAGGCATAGCATGATGCCAAAATGTGATACCATGATGTCATATCCATAATTGTGGTGTCACAATTGGCAATTGTGATATTGTAAGATAATTTAAATGTCATGATGAGAATTGTAGGATCTTAATTGTGAATTGTGAGTCACATTGGCAGTATACGAGGTCACAATAGGGTGTTATGATGTCACAGTAGGACATGGTGATGTCACAGCACTAGTACTAAAAGAAAGCAAAGAAAGGAAAAGGAAAAAAATATCAAACTTACATCTGGTTTTGTGTGTGTAACCTAGTATTAAAAGAAATAGATAAAAAAATTACAATTCTTCCAATATATTGAGACTGGAAAAGAATTCTGAAATGCCTGAAAAAGCAAATGTTACACTCAAGTGAAGGCATTTTTTAGCAGAAACAATTTGAAACATAAATCTTAGAACTCTGAATCCAGTACTTTTTTGCGGCTTGGAGCTGCATGAATTGTAGAAGGGTTCCTTGGAAGATCTTGTAATCATTATTAGGGTAAACATAGGTTGTGATGGGGCCCTAATGGAGCATTATGTGATCAAAATGGAAATAATGAGCTTTATAAAGTCAGAATGGGGGAAGAGTGAGATCCTAATGGGGGTATCCTGATGGCACAGGAGAGAATTGTGTTGTCATGATGGGATAATTTATATGACAATAGGGAATTTGGAGGTCACAGTGGGGCATAGTGACAGCATAAAGGAATGGCATGGTACCATAATGAGGACACTGATATGGTAACGAGGGCAATGTGAGATCACCATGGGGAATTGTGAAGTAACAGTGAAAAGTGTCTCATCATGGGGTACAGTGGTGTCACAATAGGGTGCTGTGATGTCACAGTGGAGTGTTGTTCTGTCACAATCATGCATCTATTCTTTTTCACTGGAGAACTGTGATATCACTAGGGTTTGTCGTGATGTTGTAATGGATCATTATGATATCACGATGGGGAATTCTTAAGTCATATGGAGAACTATGATGTCGCAATGGGGTGGTGTGATGAAACAATAGGATGTGTGAAGTCACAATAAGGCATGATGATGTCAGAATGGGATATTTTGACGCCATATTTGATACAGTGATGTCATAATATGCATCTTTGT